>JAWWNH010000013.1:39257500-39542500 GCA_034641385.1 Darevskia mixta | reverse complement strand
GGGGTGGGGATAGAAAACCAAGGCGGGAGGAGAAATGGAATGAATATTCTGGGTGCTTGGTAGGAAACCTCAACAGACGCTGTTCACATTGGAACACTTTATTATTAGTTATCAGAAAACCTATTAGGCTGCAGGCATCTTTATGTTAGTATCAAGAGAAGCCTCTGGGGATTGGAATAGCTGCTCTCAAATCCAGCGCCCAGGCAGAAGACAGATAATGATTGCTTCATGAAAACCTCTCAAGTTCCTTCCCTGTTGTGTGATCACCATATAGAAAAGCATTTTCCCAACAGGAAGGTTCTCTTTAAACCTGGAGAGGGAATAAATGAGGGAGAAGGAAGCATGAGTTGAAGGTGGAACCAGTAGGAGGGTAATGGAGGAACGAAACACTCAGTCTCTTGCTACCAGGGCTCAGGGCTCCTGCCTTTTTTTTGAATAAATTCTATACTGCCCTTTCCAGGGTGGTGTACAAATACCTAATAAAAACGAAGAGAAGAGTTTGGATTTGATATCCCGCTTTATCACTACCCGAAGGAGTCTCAAAGCGGCTAACATTCTCCTTTCCATTCCTCCCCCACAACAAACACTCTGTGAGGTGAGTGGGGCTGAGAGACTTCAGAGAAATGTGACTAGCCCAAGGTCACCCAGCAGCTGCATGTGGAGGAGCGGAGGAGCGGAGACGCGAACCCAGTTCACCAGATTACGAGTCTACCACTCTTAACCACTACACCACACTGGCTCTCAAATTCATTGCTTTTAAAGCAATGCTCAAATTACAGGAGATCCAGAGTTTGTCCCTATACCTTTTGTGGTGGCACCCTTACCTACTGTTTTAGAAGGCTATTGGGGCCACAATGTGACTCATGTTGCAAGGAATCATGGGACAGGGTTTATGGATTTGGGTAAGATATCTCCCTACCCCCTCCCCACCCTACAATAATTTGAGTGCTGCTTTTCAGGATAATGAAAGATCACTCAGTAGAGCATGAGACTCTTTATCTCAGGGTTGTGGGTTTGAGCCCCACATTGGGCAAAAGATCCGGGGGTTGGACTAGATGACCTTTGGGTTGCCTTCCAATTCTACAACTCTATGATTCTACGGAATGTGATATAATTTAAAGTTCACCAAACAAAAGCTACTTCTTGTCATCAGAGAAAAAGTTCATCTATTCCCTTAGAAAACAGGGTTGCCTACACAGGGTTCCTACTGGTCTCCCACCCAAGCACGGATCAAGTCCATGACAGCCTACCTTCAGCAGTAGGGATCATTCACGACTGTTCTTTTTGCCCATCACCACTTGACCCACATTAAAAGGCTCTCATAAATTTTCACCTGCCATTATGAGGAAACTGCCTGGTGCAGCTACGAGTGGAATGAAAATGTCAAAAATCAATTCTTGATTATTTTTTAAACTTACTTTAGCTGCTGTGCGATCATCTAAAGTGCTAGTAATTAGTGGTCAGATAACTATTGCTTCGTGCATTAAAGCTTGTTTTCTATATTGCCTAATTAACCTATGAGGAACCTGACAAGAGTTCAGTGTAGAATGAAGCATTTTGTTTGACATGCCTTGTGTTCCCCTTTCACAGAACAGCCACAACATCTATAGACACATTAGCTGCTCAGAGCTGGATTATTGACTCGTGAGCACAGCCTGCAGGCTATGAGATAGAATAGATGGAGAATACACTGAATTGACAACCTGGTGATTTCTTATGTTTTCAGGCAGATCTTTTCTTGTTTAAATGTGCTACTATTTCAGATGATGATGATATGAGTACAAGAATAGAAGTAATCTGACAGCACAGAAACACAATAATAAAACAGAAGACCTTTCTCTTTCAACAGGATTTCCCAGCTGGATAAATGAATCTTTTCCGTGAGTGTTTATTTTGTATTGTTTTGGTTTTGCACCAGAGACTAGCTGTCTGGTTATTTGGATCCCGAACATGACATTATTTATTCCATGTAAAGAAATCATCACAGAAGTCAAGGTAGTTACTAATCCACAAGTTCTCCCAAACCAAAGGTTTGTGATCTCCAAGTCAATGATGGTCAAAAGTCAGTGTACTTCTTTCCAGTTTTGTAGGATGCACCAGGTATTTGATCAGTGCTTGCCTTTGTCTAACATGGAAAGCAAGTTTCTGAGTCAGGTATTGCTAAGAAGTGTCACACACAAGAGATAGACCACCCACACTAATTCTGCATTGAAGGAAATTGGCTCTCAGTCTAAATAATGTCACACCATGGTGTCATCTATCTGAGAAGTTTCTTGATTGATCTGAGAGGAATGACATGTGCCTTTGAGATGCAGTAAAAGCCCTGCCAAATGGAAGTTGCTGGATGTAGGCTCAGCCAGTGATCTGAAAAATCCAAATATCGGAGATCCACATCTAAAGCTGTCTGCTTCAGGAGATAAGTGCAGATTCCCCCCCCCCACTAGAGTTCACCCCCCCCGAGTTTTCTGCTTTCCTTGGCAGGATGGGCACCTAAATGATGTAAGGCTGAAAAGAGAACCCCTGCCCCACACAATTCCTAGAATTCAGGTCAGCAGGGAAAGCCATTGGGTAGATAAAGGAGGCAAATCCCATTTGGAATAAGTGCAAACAGATTGTCATTCTGTTAAGGTTTGCAATCAGAGCAAGAGAAGGCAGTGGTAACACACTCTTCAACCACCGCCCCTGCCATTATGGCTGATATTCATGCATTTTCATTCATCATCTGGGGAGATGAACCTGTGACACTCCATATGCTTTTGAACTCCAACACCCATTGTGTGCAGTGCTATTTTTCTAGAAAAAAGAGGGGTGCCAGAACTTACCATGAACGCCTCCCGTTTTCTCTTATAACGGCAATGGTGCCCACCTGGGGGTGCTGGAAATGAGTTCTGGAGAGTTCCAGCTGAAAAAAAGCCCTGGATTTGTGTCTCTCCGCCACAAATTGTAATGGGTCCTTTGTGCTTTACTTCTACATTCTCTCTCTCTCTCTCTCTCTCAAACACACACACACACACACACACATTCACTTTCCTCCCTTATTATTCTTGTTATCAGGCTGCATCTCCTCAGCCAAGAAAATCTCCTTCTCTGGGATGCTGTGAATTAGCATTAGCTTCGCTTCCTCGTAGTAAGCATGCATAAGGTCGTCCTGATATTCCTGATAATCAGTTTAATGGGGTGATGGTTCTTATTTGAAGATTGAATATTATTATTTATTTTGAGATGCATAAATTTTCCCTAGAAATTTGCCAGCTCTTCTTAGTCCCACGTGATGCCTGCCTCTGCATTTTTATGGAGAATGTTAATAAATGATGTTTTACAGTTGCCTTAGCAATGCCTGATGCTCCCTTAAATCTTTGCCACATCTTTTGATTAGGCTGGCATATTTGGCACACTGACTGGCATTCATCATTCACGTAAGTTTAAAACACAGCCCTAGTCTTGGACGTCTGTGTGCTATTAAGCTCTAATCAAGCCACAGTACATTTTTCTTTAGGCCAAATGTCATGCAAATGTTTCTTTTTTAACTTACACACATCAGCAAACACCACTAAGGTTTCTTCATCATCATGTATTTCAGGGCCTGGAATCCGTGACTAAAATACATTTAATAACAACAGCTTTATGAAAAGTTTACCTTGACTTACAGCCCTAAAAATTAAAGTGTGGCGAAGCTACAGTGTCAAACAGGGTGATTTTTCTTTTTTTGGAGAGGGTGGAGGGTGGAGAGAATGACCTTTCATTCTTAGCCAAAACACCCCTAACCTCATTCAAATTGTAGTTATAAACCCCCATTCCCCCCCCAAGCATTTGGAACCCTTCAGTTTTCTTAGATACCCCCCCCCAAAAAAAAATTGTTTCAATAATGTGTAGCAGAAACAGAACAATTAAGTACAGGTAATTCTGCAGTTTTCTACAGGTAGGCTCGGAGGGTTTAAATTCACAAGCACAGGAGTGCTTGATTCCAACACCCTCCTCTTTTGATTTCCCCCTTGTGTTTCAGACCAGGGTTCAACATCATGAGTGCAGAGTGGGTGCTGTACTGCAAGCATGTGCCCCAATGTGCTGGATGGTGCGAGGCAGGGCTGGTGGGGTCAGGGCCCTGCTGTCGTCCTCAGCGATTGTCAGTTGCACGAGGAGGAATGCCCAAACAGGGCTCTTGTGAAATGCTTTCCTAAGCACCCTGCTTTGATCTAGCACATCTGCTAAAGTTAGCTTTTAAATTCCATGCTAAATTTGGGCCCGAGAAGTAGTGGAATGTTGACAACTGCACTGGCATCTTCACATTCAGTCTGGGCAAACAAAGAAGTCACTGTATAGATTTAATCCCCCTTCCCCATTTTGGGTGTGGGAATGGGGGTAAATAGACCCTAAACAGAGATCCCATAAAAAATCTAGCAACAGCCAGCCAGCATCTGTCTGCCTTTCTTCCTTTTTTCAGTTTAGTGCTAGCAAACCAGAAACAAAGCATGTATTCTGTTACCTACTCCACAACCTGGCAAGTCTTCAATGCCTCTTCTCTGAGGATAGTTATAACGAGACTTTTTGTCACATTCTTCAGGCTAGATTTGGTTGGCTCAGCCAGGTTCTTACGGAGCAAACTGTGAAGAAAGTAGGTTTACTAAGAGGAAAGGGGGCAAAGGTTGGGAAGGAAAAGGTGCCTGTTAGAGAGATAGGGCTATCAGGTATTTCAGGACCAGTGCATTCTTCATCGAAACACACCCTTGCTGTAAATATATATATATATATATATATATATATATATAATTGTCCAGTAGCACCTTAAAAGGTAAAGGGACTCCTGACCATTAGGTCGTCGTGACCGACTCTGGGGTTGCGGCGCTCATCTTGCTTTATTGGCCGAGGGAGCCGGCGTACAGCTTCTGGGTCATGTGGCCAGCATGACTAAGCTGCTTCTGGTGAACCAGAGCAGCGCACGGAAATGCCGTTTACCTTCCCGCTGGAGCGGTACCTATTTATCTACTTGCACTTTGACGTGCTTTCGAACTGCTAAGTTGGCAGGAGCAGGGACCGAACAACGGGAGCTCACCCCGTCGCCAGGATTCGAACCGCCGACCTTCTGATCGGCAAGCCCTAGGCTCTGTGGTTTAGACCAACTACGTTTGTTCTTGGTATAAGCTTTCGTGTGCATGCACACTTTTTCAGATACCCTTGCTGTAAGTAAGGATAGGGAAATAAGTTTGATTCCATGTGCGTTTGGAGGCAAATCTATCAAATTTGCACTTTCCAAAACAATGGCGGGGTTGATGTTGCCAGCGTTCATGTCACATTTGCAGACATCTTTGTAGAGCAGAGTTGGTCTGCCAATGGGCTTGGTGCCTGAAGCCAGCTCCCCATAGAGCACATCCTTGGGGATCTTGCCATCTTCCATTCTGTGGACATGACCAAGTCAGTGTAGACATCACTGAAACAGGAATGAGAACATGAGTTCAAGCAAGAGCACCAGGTTGTTTAATAAAAAGCTAGATTTTGTGCTACAATTGGAACCTGCTGGCTTTTTTTTTTAATGCAGTTTTTATCAATATCACACTCAAGACACAAGAAAATATTCTGAGGTAATTTTATTTTTGTTGTCATTGTTTTAGATAAAAATATTACAGTATACAAGATAAAATTATTAAAGGTAAAAATACATTATTTGATTTTTTTGTCTCTCTCTAAACAGTTATGCCTACAGTACACAATTTTTTTTTAATTTTTTTAATTTTTTTAAACAAATATAGCTATTAATCTATTAGGCTATCTGTGTTCTCATCTGGCACTTAAAAACAGGTCACAGGTCACCTTCAGGTTCTGCTTATTATTAATCATTATTATTAGCTGAAATCTAATGTAATTGTATAGGTGCATCTTGTAAACAAATAGTACAGCTTTCTGGTACCATATAGTAGCAAGGTGTGCTTTGACCAGCTGAAATCATATTTCTGCCATCAAAGAAACAAGCAGCTGAGTTACCAGTTCCAAGAATGTAGTTTAATTAATACTTACTTCCCCTTGGAAGAGTGCAGTATGAAGATGCCACTACTGAGGACTGTAAACATTTAATTTTGAAAAAACAACAACCACCTTTTGAAGTGAATAAATTGCAGCAAACTGCTTTGCTAAGAAATTTCACATTTTGTTGGAATGTCCGATGGGGATCATGATGCGATCAGAGGTGCTGCTGATTTAGGATTCTTTGACGGCAAATTTCACAAGCTCACATTTATTCTATGGCTTTCTATTCAAGACTCGCTCAGTAGTAGGTATGTTGATTTTGAAGCTGGCCTCACTAAGTTTCATAGAGTTCACTTCCAAGTATAGGTTACACTCACCATTTTCCTTTGACAGACTGAATAACTTAGACCAGGGGCCCTCCAGACCATCTTCCCTGGCCACTGGCCATGCTAACTGGGATGAATGGGAGATTTTGTTTATTAATTTGCAGTCCAAAGCATCTGGAAGGCACCACATTAGCTATTGCTGACTGAAACCACTTTTGATATATACACCTTAGAGTGCTGGACTAGGATCTGGGAGGTGAGGATTCAAATCCTCACTCAGCCATGAAGCCCATTGGGTGAAGAAGAAGAAGAAGAAGAAGAAGAAGAAGAAGAAGAAGAAGAAGAAGAAGAAGAAGAAGAGTTTGGATTTGATATCCCGTTTTATCACTACCCAAAGGAGTCTCAAAGCGGCTGACATTCTCCTTTCCCTTCCTCCCCCACAACAAACACTGTGAGGTGAGTGGGGCTGAGAGACTTCAGAGAAGTGTGACTAGCCCAAGGTCACCCAGCAGCTGCATGTGGAGGAGCAGAGACGCGAACCCGGTTCACTAGATTACAAGTCTACTGCTCTTAACCACTACACCACACTGGCTCTCCAGTTTTGGCCAGTTACTATCTCTCAGCCTAAGCCACTTCACTGGGTTGTTGTGAGGATAAAATGGAATGAAGAAGTGTGGACACCACCTTGAACTCTTTTGGGGGAAAGGTGGGATATAATAATAAACACCCCAATCTTTGCCTCAGGCAGCAAAATATCATGGGCCAGTGGCCCTGTACATGGCCAATCAAAACTCCACACCATGATAGTCACATGACTTTGTTATGTAAGTCAAAGCATTTCCCTATGTCCCAGGTGCCTCTCTTCCAATACAACTTGCTACTCTGGGCCAGGTGGCAGTACAAACAAGAAGCCCTTTGTTTCCTTCTATAGTTGCACCACTGTTGATACAGCTTACAGAAACTGGGTGAAATGAAGATACGGAGCTCTTTCTCTTGTGCTGCCACGTCCTTTAGTCTCAAACCAAACCCCTGTGTTGCAAGCACTGAAGTGAAACAAAAACTGGGCAACACGTGACCAAATTTCAACCGAACAGAATGTATTTACAATATGTAATATCAAAAACAAGACTTGAAACTAAGAATGTCTGATATCATACATATAAAACAAAAAACTATCAGGTCTCTGAAAGTCACTGCTGAAATGAATAGAACCAAATAGCAGAAAGTCATCCAAGGAGAAACAAGCTAAAAAGATTTGTAATACAAAGTTCCAAAGTAGCTGAAGTAGGGAACCAACTGGCAAGATATAACAAGCAAACTGAACTGCTTTGTGTGACTACATGAGTCTATGAGCACTGTTCCGCAAGTATATATTTATCCGTATAACGGATGTGTTTATGAAATGCGTCTATTTTCTATTGCTGCGCTGAAGAAGTTCTTACGAAACAGTGGATTATATCCGGACACTGTACATCCTCGACAAGTTTGTTGACTACTTCAGCCACGTTGGCACTTCACATAACAAAGCAGTTCTATTCTATTCTATTCTATTCTATTCTATTCTATTCTATTCTATTCATTTCAGCAGTGACTTTCAAATTTCAGTTGAAATTTGGTCACGTGTTGCCCAGTTTTTGTTTCATGTCCTTTAGTCTCAACAAGCTCACTGGCCGAGGGGATATTCTTTCACGGATGCTGCTGCCCTCCAGTTTCACCCAGATACAAAGAAAGGTGAAAGGAAAGAAGCAGGAACAAAACCCACTGCTTCCCCACTGCCCTTTATCAGCTGGGGTAGAAACCTTACTGCAACCCAACGAGGGAAAAGCAGGTAGAGCCCCAGGTGAGGACTGTTTAAATGGCCAGGGAGTGGACCTGAGGGAAGCCTTCCTGCTCCATTGGCTCCACCCTCTGGCCTAGCCCATGTCTTAGCCTGCATCCCCATTTGCCAATCCGGGATGCAGGCTAGGATCTGGCTTCTGATAGGGGGCACATGGCCCCGCCCCCTATCTGGATGGAGCTCCGATGCTGCGATTCCCTCATTGGGGCCTTGGAGGAGCCTCTGCCATCCCGCAATGCCGCTGCACCTGAAAGGGTGAGCGGACATATTGCAAAAATAGTTTCTCAGTTGATTGGGCTATGGTACCTAAAGAGAAAAAATGCCTTTTGGCACAATTGAAAGAGTTGACTGGAAACAGATAAGCAACGAGGCATGGTCAGAACCATCCCTTTCCTGCCTGCATGGCTATCTCTCACCCACTAGTGTGGACGGATATATGCCGCTAAGTATGGAAAATCAATGGCAATTCTGCATGCAGGTACAACTGAAGAGCAGCAGTGTATGGGTGCCAAGGCTATGCTACTTACCTGGCCTCTGTCCGGCTGAGCTGTTGCAGTGTCCCAGGAGATGGGGAAGGGTGCAGTGGTGGCAAAGTCACTGAGGTGCAAACACGCTGGCAGGATTGGCTCCACTGGTGCATTTACACAGCCTTACTGCCTCACCCCACTCCATCTCTGTATGGTGTAGCAGCTCAGCCAGCCAGAGGTCAGGTAGGAGGCAGAGCTACACCACTAGGCTGCAGTGGAAGGGTAATGTCTAGGTCAGTGGTGGCTAACCTTGGCACTCCAGATGTTTTGGAACTACAACTCCCATCATCCCTAGCTAACAGGACCAGTGGTCAGGGGTGAGGGGAATTGTAGTCCCAAAACATCTGGAGTGCCAAGGTTAGCCACCACAGGTCTAGGTAGTACTGGCAGTCGTTGGATGTACTGCACCTTTCCCCACTTCTCTTATTCGCACCCCACCCCATGTTGTTTTACACCATTTCCCCTCCTAAACCCAGGCTTCAACTTGAACTAACACCTGCTGGGAGGAGAAAAACAAATGGCGCAGAGGAGAATTGGTGGGTGCAGAAGAGCTACACACTTACCTTCCCACACCACAGTCATATAAAGAGTTTTGGAACCTGTGTCTGCCAAGATAAAATGCAGCTCTGCCCTGGGGTGAGATTTGAACTTGAGGACTTTCCAGCCCAGTAGGGACACTCATGTAAAATATATCAATTCTCAGTTTTGTCAAACACCTTTTTTTTTTGCACCTTCTTTCGCCCTTGTTTCCTCCTGATGCTTCTGATCCCCATTCAACGTATGCAGACACATCGCAATGGAGGACCTGGCTTGTTTCCAGTTTTCAAAAGTTGCTTTGGGTATCTAGAACAACCAAGCTTATCTTCTCAAGTTTATGCATCTATATCTGATGTCAAAAGGCTTGATTTTATACGAAAAGGTCACCTTTATATCATAAAGGAATTAATTGATCATTGGCTTCACCCAATAAACCAAACGAATGCACAGTCCCCATAAAACAATTGATAATCTGCAAAAGATACAGTTTTCGATGCTCCTCTCTTGCACAGTTTTTGCTCCTTTAGAATGCTGGTCGAAATAAAAAAAAAAGTTTTGTTTCTTTCATTTGTCTGCCCTCAAATGTCCTTATTTAAACTCTTTCCAAACTTGTCGCTTAGCTGCTGTATTAGGCCTGCCAACTCTCCTGTTGCTTGTGACTTTTCTTCAAGAAGCTCATAGCGGAGACTTGAAATGTCTTGCTTAATCTCCTTAAGTTCTCCTAAAAAAACAACAAGAAGGTGGGGGGAAGAGTTATTATTAACCAGACTGGATAACTATAACAACCGACAATTCAGTTCCCCTTTACATCCTTCTTCCTCTCTCTTGTAAATTCTGCTTTTCTGCAGGAGTTTTGTGCCACTGATCTTCCCTCTCTCCCTGTGAGTGGAAAAGCTGTAGTCATGGGGTAGTTGAACACATCTAATGCTGCATGCAAGGATCCAACTGGGTTGAGACCCTGTGAGTACCCTATGATGACTGCTTCAAAAGGGTAGATCAGTGTTCGACCACAAGGAACTTTATTCCAACTATTCTTAAGCATGTATTGTCAAATCCATAGCTTTCTCAGAGGTGCTGAATTTTAGGAAACAGCAGCACTCACATGTGAAGTTGATGGATCTCATTCTTGTTGGGAATCCTGTGTGTTGGGCCCAGAATGGACATTATATCCTTCAGATTTCCTAATATCTGTCTCTACTTACCACAACTGAGTATTCTCATGCACTGGAAATGAATTAGCTTTGGCATCTACAGCTAAGCAGCACAAGTCTGTTGCTATTTCCAGCAGAAAAAGAAGAACTACAAGGCAGGAATGTTGTACTAAGGAGACCTTGGAGATGTCAGGAATTTCAGACAACATATTTCCCCTCTGCACCATATTTTTGCCTTTGTGCATATGAGAGAAGCCGCCTCAGAAAGTTTCAACTGGGAAGTGAATATGTTGCTATGAAAGCTGTTAAAAACATTACCTGATTCTGACAAGATTCACAACAATAATGGTAAATTTGAAAGAACTTGCCTTCATTAACTTCATCATTCTCCCGATCCACCTGAGCCTTTAGGACATATCGTTTAATAAGTCTCTTCATTATTTTCTGAAAATTCAATAAAAAAGTTTAGTGGATTGATGTTATCTGACCACATCTGTACAAATACAAAGATCACATTTCAGTACAGAGTTTGACGCACAGTAGCATTGATTTCAGTGGGTTGGATCCAATGGTGAAAATTCATCTACTGATATAAATTTCTTTGATTCAGTGGAGTTTCTGTGAGTAGAAAGGGAGGAGGTAATTTTCATTAACTCCCCTTTCCCTCTCCAATCTCCTGCATCCCTCCCTCTACTCCAGGGAGTTGTGTGCCCTGTGAAGCATCATGGGAGGTAGCACAGGAGGCTGTAGGAGAAATGGGGAAATTTGCTAAAATCTGTAGGACAAATGAAAAGGAAGAGAAGGTGGAAGGTCTCCACTGGATCAAAGAGCCTTCAGTCAGTGGAGGGACACAACTGGATGCTACCCACGAAGTATAGGCAAACTAACTCTCTTGTTGAATTGTGGTCTAGAAGTTTGGGTTTCATTTTTTTTAATTGTAATATATATTCACTTGCTATGAAGTGTTCCCATTATAAAATGTGAAAGATGAACAGCAGTATGTGCAAATCATGAGAGCTGCTTTTATACTTTTCTGGATTGGCACGGTTGCCGCCACCTCCCTGGTTGCTTCTATACAGTGATGTCAATATCTTCTGCCACCCAAAAAGATGTGGGGAGGGCTGTAGCTCAGTGGTAGAAAATATGCTTTATATGTAAAACATGTCAACATCAACCCACCAGCATCTTTTGGTAGAGATGTGAAAGGCTCCTTTCTGAAGGGATACTGCCAGTTAGTATATCAAGTTAGATGCACTCTGTATAAGCAGTTACAGGTAGGTAGCCGTGTTGGTCTGACATAGTCAAAACAAAATAAAAAAATAAAAAAAATCCTTCCAGTAGCACCTTAGAGACCAACTAAGTTTTTTCTTGGTATGAGCTTTCGTGTGCATGCACACTTCTTCAGTATCTGAAGAAGTGTGCATGCACACGAAAGCTCTGTATAAGCAGTTTCCTATGTTCACATTTTGCTATATATTTGGCTAACTGTTTATGTTTATCCAATCTGGCTGTCAGAATGGTTACGCTTTCCATTTTTAAGTTCGGAATAGAGTAGTTGCTTTGGAAGACGATAATCAGGCATCTACACAACGTGACCAGAAGAAGACAGAATGGTTAGCTGATATGCCCTAATGACACTGGGACTGTTATCTGAGCATCTGTAGAGGTGGCAGGAACTATGCCATTCTGCACAACATATAATCAGCATTTACATTCCTTAAATAAATAAATACTTTCATGGTATTACTGCTGAAGCCAATGGGATTATGTCAGAGTAAGTAATTTAAGAACTGTGTCTATTGCATCCACGAAGGTCCCACTTAAGAATTGTAATCTTCGCATTTATAACACTAGAGTAAATTCCTGACAAATTATCAGCTAAAGAGAAAGCAGGGAGCCAATAATCTGTGTGTGATTTGCCACAGACACTGGGTAGATTCAAATGAAGGAATGGGAATCAATTTACTTGGCAAAAGACACTACACACAACTGTATCAGGGAGATACGGTTGCCTTCCATGAAATCTTAATTTTGCAATCTCTTCATTCAAGTATTAAAACCTGCAAAGAGAAAACAGGAAGTAGCACCACATGCTTGAGAGAAGCATTAGACATGGGCAAGAATGGCTTTAGGGAAAATGTGAGAGATGCATATATTATTTAACATTTGGAAAAAAAAAGTCTTTCCACTTTCAAAGACAACAGAAAGACAAATTAACAACAACCATATATTAAAATAAAATGCTATTCAGAAGCAATAAATGGCATAGCTTGTAATGACAGCAAAACAATCTCATGCATGTTTACTAAGAAGTAGGCCCCACTGAGTCCAGTATGGGTACTGGGATTAAAGCCTGAAAGAGCACAATGATAACTATTCCAAACTAGAATATGCTTGCAATCCATAATACCATTAACAGTTCAGTCATATACTCAGAAGCTCCATTGATTTCAATGGGATTTTCTTCCAAGTGACTGTATATAGCATTACTATACCCTTGTAAAGGAGTAGAGGAGGCAGCAAATTGTAGGATTACAATCATAATCAAAAGGAGTGGGTCCAATTTTAAAAGGAATATTTTGTAGAGAAAAGATATTAATATACCTGTCCCATGCTACAAGTTTTAATTGAGCACTTCCCTTCTCCTTTGAAAGCTAGTCATTTAATTGATTAAATTTAAATCCATATACTATACATCACTCCGAAAATATCATTCAGAAAGCCACTTCATGATTTCCCCTTTCCCTTTTCTCTTGAGAAGGTACTTCAAAACCAAATAGTTTCAAAATTTAAAGTGTTCTCTTTACTTTCAAGTCTAGCCACTAAACTTTGCCCTCAGTTTAAAATATTCAACCTAATCATAGGGTTGCAGCACCAGAAGTTAGGTACCTTCATTTTCTTAATGCTCAGGATATGTGGGGCTTCTACAGGCTAAGTCATAGTAACAGTTCTCCTACCCCTGCAATAGTACAGCCTCCAATGCTACATAAAAATATCTCCCTCCTCCTTCCAAACTGTAAAGGAAGGGTAATTCTCAGGCAGCAGAAATGTACAAAATGCACCAGAGTTGCAAAACTTAAAAACTGCTGGTAACCATTTGCCATGAGTGCCATAAGCATATGGAATCAATCCCCTTACGGATTGGCAAAATTATTTTGCAGTTTTGTGTCTGGTATAACAGGATGCCACACCTAAATCTCAAGTTATTTACTTGGGTAATTGGCACAATTTTGGAGAAAGCAGCCTGTATTTCTTTTAAGATATGGGCATGATCCATCCAAAGCTAAGCTCTTTTAGGTCCCAATTATTTTAATAGGGGACTAAGGTCCAAGTGCAACTCCCCTCCCTGGAATCAGTGGGAAATGAATGATTAATTAAGAATTTGATTTCTTGACCCATCTCCTCCACTTTCATCTCATAATCCAAGATTTGCCACCCCAAATGTTTGAGGTAACTCATCTTCAGTGTTACAGATTATTTACTAGGCTGACTAGTGCAATGTGGGGGCCTCATCTCCAGCAGGCTAAAAGCTGATTGCACCCATTCATTGATTGCATTCTCTTGTGAACAACCCTGAGATCTTTTGGGGGACAGGGTGCGAGCGGGTGTGGGGGACTCCCTGGTCCTGAATGGGGTAACTGTGCCCCTGAAGGACCAGGTGCGCAGCCTGGGAGTCATTTTGGACTCACAGCTGTCCATGGAGGCGCAGGTTAATTCTGTGTCCAGGGCGGCTGTCTACCAGCTCCATCTGGTACTCAGGCTGAGACCCTACCTGCCCGCAGACTGTCTCGTCAGAGTGGTGCATGCTCTAGTTATCTCCCGCTTGGACTACTGCAATGCGCTCTACGTGGGGCTACCTTTGAAGGTGACCCGGAAACTGCAATTAATCCAGAATGCGGCAGCTAGACTGGTGACTGGGAGTGGCCGCTGGGACCACATAACACCGGTCCTGAGAGATCTACACTGGCTCCCAGTACGTTTCCGAGCACAATTCAAAGTGTTGGTGCTGACCTTTAAAGCCCTAAACGGCCTCGGTCCTGTATACCTGAAGGAGCGTCTCCACCCCCACCGTTCAGCCCGGACACTGAGGTCCAGCGCCGAGGGCCTTCTGGCGGTTCCCTCACTCCGAGAAACGAAGCTACAGGGAACCAGGCAGAGGGCCTTTTCGGTGGTGGCGCCCGCCCTGTGGAACGCCCTCCCATCAGAGGTCAAAGCAATAAACAACCATATGACCTTTAGAAAACACCTGAAGGCAGCCCTGTTCAGGGAAGCTTTTAATCTGTGATATTTTAATGTTTTGTTTTTTAATATTTGCTGGAATCCGCCCAGGGTGGCTGGGGAGACCCGGCCAGATGGGCGGGGTACAAATAATAAATTATTATTATTATTATTATTATTATTATTATTATTATTATTATTATTATTATTTTCATGATGGGTGGCATATAAATCTAATAAATAAAATAAAATAAAATAAAATAAAATAAAATAAAATAAAATAAAATAAAATAAAAAGTATCTGATAAAGGGTCCCTGGGACTTCCTCAGTCTGCAAGTTTCTTGTACCACACAGCTGTGACATAATTCCTATGAGTGTCTTTGAATTATGGGAAATGAACAAAAATGAAAAAGTGTTAATGTCAAAATCTCAGCAGTGATTTGGGGAGAAATCTATGAAGATTGTCACCTCCAGGAATGCCACTGAAGAATATTTAAATATCTGTTCAAATTATACCCTTCCCTTCCTGCTGGAGGCAAATACTTCAGAACAACAATATACAATTCACTTTATTCTCCAGATATTTCTGTGCCTAACGTTTCCGATGAAATATAAATCTTGTGTTTCAAAGCAACTATCCCAATCTAACAAAGGCAATCCCCACATTGCTGGATACCCTTGATACCCTAAAAGTATTCTGCTGTGTTTGCATGCATAGTGTTCCAGCTTCAAACACAAAAACACAGTTCAGAGAGTGCCATTCATTTCTTGGGAGTTGAAAGACAGATTGCTAGTAGTCCCCTCTCTCCATCTATTGACAGGTAGCCATCACTGTCAACATGTGATTGCCAACTATAGCTTGGATACTAAGGTAAGTCAACCTAAGGAAGTTTATAGGAGGAGTGTTGCCTGTCGTCTGCCTATACCCGCAGTCTTACTATTCCTGCTCATTTATATTATGTGTGTATCAACAATGATTTGGCATTACAGTGCAATTGTTTCAACATTATGCTCTTCTTTGAAGGTAATAAAAAACATGAACTATCAGGAAATCTATTCTAAAAAACAAACCTGTCCTTGTTCAGTCAAAGAGATATATAGAGAATACTGACAAAATACTTGGAACCAATGAAAAGAGTGAAACCTGTATATATCATGCATATACAGTTTACATAATAAATGGAGATATATTATGCAATGCGGCATGTAGAAGAGAGACAGGGTTACTGCTGGAAAAATACATGAGGTACAATACACATACTATGTGCTGGAGATGACCATGGTGGTAGAATCCATTGGGAAGAAGTGTTGCCACCTGAGAAAACATAAATTGAGGAACAAGTTTTGGGAAAGTGGGGAAATAACTGAATCCCAAAGGAAATACTACTTTTAAAGGAGGAGGCTAAGAAGTGGGGATCAGGGCAGGAAAACAAGGAATCCACATGCAGAAAAGCCACCATCTCCTTGTCATTCACAATAACCTAACACACCTTTTACCACAATATTTGCAACATTCCCCAATAAGAGTTGAATGCCTGGAATTTCATTTACTATGTAGTTGTATTTAATCATGCGGTTGATATTGAGATCATAGAGTATTTACTGTGTCCATTGAACTAACACTTTAAATAAATAAATATTGACTATTATAAATAAAACCCTATTATAAATAAAACCATGTCTGGCTTTCCTTCCACATGCTCAGCAGTATTTGTAATTCTGACGCAACAAATCATTGTAGGCTTTGATCAGTTAATTTAATTTCTCTTTCTTGGGTTATTAACAAGCATAGTCACACGTACAGCACCCTTGTTTTCATGGGTAATCTTCAAAGTTCTAGATGTTTTACATATTGATGGGCAGTCTTCAACTGAATTTGTAAGTACATGATTATTATTCCTATTCACTAGATCCATCAGATAACCCAGTACCTTTCGGAGTCCACTCCACAAACCATTCCATTAGCTAAAAGATTGTCACAACATAGTTGTAAAGATCATAATTCTGAGAGCAGTTTTCTGGAAATGTCATGCATAGGTGTAAACTGTAGTACACATTTTTTTTGGTACAACACAATTCTGCATTTTAATCTATATAGCACTAATCAAAATAAGAAGCCGAAGGTAAGAGCTTTCTGTTTAAATAGACATCTAATGGTAACACAATCTTTGTGGAGCATAGATTACAAGTAAATTGATGTGTCAATAAGACAAACTGTCCATTCTGGCTCACACAGAAGGGCATCTTTCATTTAAGATGGTGTTTGTCACATGACACTTAATATTAAAAAAGAAAGAAAGAATATGCTCCCAGATTAATCAGTGGCATCTTGATAGTTGGTTAAAAGTTTTTCTTCGATTAATTAAACTGATTAAAATAACCCTAATAAATATTGCCAAATGTGTCTAGCAGAGGGGGTAATCTCTTTCAGTCCAATAGCTGGATTTGTACCTGAGGGCAAAAAAGGGGGTGCTGGAGGCAAGGGGGGAGGGGTCTATAGGCTATTATCTCAAAGCAGATGACTGTTATCGATTAGGCAAGTTTGTTTTCCTTTGGAAGTGAGGGCACTAGCATTTTTGTAGTATTTGTTCTATATGAGTAGAGACAAAGAGATCCTATTCCATATGTGATCCTAGAGCAGGGGTAGGCAACCTAAGGCCCGAGGGCTGGACGCGGCCCAATCGCCTTCTCAATCCGACCCGCGGACGGTCCGGGAATCAGCATGTTTTTACATGAGTAGAATGTGTCCTTTTATTTAAAATGCATCTCTGGGTTATTTGTGGGGCATAGGAATTCGTTCATTCCCCCCCAAAAAAAATGTTGTCCGGCCCCCCCACAAGCTCTGAGGGACAGTGGACTGGCCCACGGCTGAAAAAGGTTGCTGACCCCTGTCCTAGAGGAAGGTCCTGAATGTTCGAAGTCCCAAGTGCCAATGGTTTTCCCCTAGTTGGGATGCAGAGGATACTTCCTCCAAGCTCTCATTCATTCCCAAAGTTAATTAGTTCCCTTTGATAAAAAATAAACGGAATAATTACTCAGCAGCCCATAGTAGCCTGTTGTGTTTATGCATTTATTTAACCTCCTCCTCCTCTATAGCACAGCTGCTCTTGTGAAACTCCTTTTCAACAGGGTTCACCTGGAAAAACTGCTCCAAAATAGAATCTGGATTTGACATGTGAAAAAGAGTGCAAGGAAGGAAAACTAAAGTCATAGAATGAGAGCAATGAAGGATGCAGCTATTTGCTCAAGATTCTTAAGCATAACCCTATTCTGGGACAGAATTTGCTGTTCTTTAAGGTTTAAGCAAATCCCTACAGGGGTGTCTGTTCTAGGAAAGAGAGGAGATTGGAGAACATGGGGGGAAAGGCAGACTATATGTGGCTTTGCCTCATGTTTTGTTGTATTTTCCATATTTCATACTGGCTCCGATACATACCCACAGGGGGGGAAAGAACATATTACTTCAATATTTCACATTAAACAGCTTGAAATATTAAAACATCAAACACCAAAGTAACTTATGGATGTATAGATACACACACACACTAGCATGTGGGTTATTATCCAGAGATCATTCGAGTGCAACCACATTCTGCGGTCCTCTTATTACTGTTCCCACCTTGGTATCACAGCGCCTGTATTTCTGCACTTTCATTAACTTGCACATGGCAGAGATGCATCACTTTAAAAAGCTAACTAGACAGAACCGAGCAGGGAGTCATATTAGTAATTACATTACACTATCCCGTTGTAGCTGAAAATAATTACTGGCCAGACAACAGAATTGATCGCTGCTGCTTGTTCTCTCTTTTGTCTAAGTATGCTTGTCCAGTGTGTTTTGCTTCCTATTATTATTACTTTGTTATTCTTCCTCTGGGCAGAATCTTGACATTTTAAATAATGTATCTTTTGGAACCAAGCCTGGTAAGAGCATTATGAAAAGCAAAGAAAAAATGTTATTGCAGCTGTCTCTTTTCAGGGATGATGATGATGATGATGATGATGATAATAATAATAATGCCTCTGGCTTCAGTACTCTTAGGTGGGTCTCCACCTACCATGTACTATAATTACTCCCTTTCAAAAAGAATAATTTATACTGCACAATTATTCTGAGGTTAACATGATCCATGCAGAAGGTGACATGGCTTTTTTAGTTTGGGCTGACTTCATTGTTTTAAACCTATTTTTGGGGTGTTTCAAATCAGATACACTTAAGCATGGAGATTGAACTCAAGAGAACAAGGGAGGGTGACTTGTCGTCCCCCCCCAAAAAAAAGTGTGTTTGAACTTTGTTCTTTTAGCAGAGTAGGATATGGTTGAAAAACATTCAACATCTGCTTGTGAATGTAAGGATAGTGTGTATCCTGATACAATTTGTGGGTCACCATTCTAGGTTTGACCCTAAACTATGAAATGCAGCTGTTGGATGAACTGCCTAATATGTACAGTCACTGCAAGTCTATCTGCTTCCTGCAAGCATTTGTTATTTTGCTTCTCTTATATATCTGGTATCGCTTAGCTCGTCTTCACATATTCTTTGTTTTGCCCAAAAGTACACTGAGCTGGCAAAGCTCACAAGTGCAGCACCAGTCTGAAAGACATTTCCTGTTCTTCACATGTTTGTAGGTACAAGGGGGTTGGACTGGGATTGTCTCCTCCTTTCCTCACATAAGGCAATGGGTTTAGGACAAGGGCAGGGAGAATTGATGGGTGGAAAAGAGTCCATAACCCTTTCCGCTCTCACCAATTATCACATGTATATTCTGCTCCTTGCCAACAATTTTAAATATGTTTGGAAGGACAGATGGCGAGAAAAAAAAGTTGTAAGGGGCCATTGCAGAAGTGTGATTATTTATTTATTTATTTGGGGGGGGGGAGATTCTTCCCAGGGTAGATAGGTCTCCCAATGCCTGCTAGTCATGATGCTCCAGGTTCACTGACATTATACCACTGAATGCTTGGGGAGCAACAGAAGGTAGGGTGACCTTCATATCTTGTTTATGGGCTTCCCACCAGCACCTGTGGCTGCTGGACTAGGTGGACTTTTGATCCATCCAGCAGTAGTGCATGGGATGTGTGTGAAGGCCAACTCAGACTTCCAGCAATCTTGGCATCACCTTGCCTTGAACTAGTGAATAGCAGTAGTACCACTGTATAGAGGGCAGTACTGCCGCTCCAACCATTCCCCATTCGGTGATGTTTCTGGATCCACCAATGCTCCATCTTTTGCACAAAGCAATTAAACTAGAACTTTCTCCCACATTCACTTCCCTTAAATCAGTCCCATGCGGTCTCTGCTTTTCAATGTGTTGTCTTCCAACTCCATTTTTTCTGCTTGCAGTGATATTCCCAACCTGATCTTGTGAAACTTCATCTTTGGACCTGATTTAGTGAAGATTCCAGTTGCCAAATATCCACTCCTGACTGCCAGCCACATGGCCTGTCATCCTGGTTTGGCCCACAAGCAAGTCAGTTCTATCTTTCTCAAGCTTTTCCCTTATAGCTCAAAATTCTGGCTCGGCTTTTGGGGAGCTTCTCTTGAAAAATACATTCATTATCTGTTCAAGACCATCTGGAGCCAGAATGGTAAATGACTTAATAGCTGGCATTGGTAGAAAGCCATGCATCACTTTCCACTATGATTGACCAAAGCCTCATGCAGATGAGTAAATTATAAGGCTAGAAGTGAAAGACCTACAAAGAGCCTTGATGGATCAGAGCAAAGGTCCCTTTAGTCCAGCATCCTTGTATTGACCAGAAAGAAGCTTCTGATATTCTGCCTTTGATCACATAGAGGTTCCATTTTGCTATCGCACCAAATAATCAATGATACCCATATCTCCCATGAATTTGTCTAATCCTTTAAAAAGCAATCTTAAGCTAGTAGCAAGACTAGCATCAGCTGGGTTGAAAAATGGTTTGTGGCATCTATTTTTCTTCCCCTCACTTTCTTTTCTAGGGTGACAGGGCAGTGGTGCTTAGAAGTAAAGCACCAAGCACAGATGCAGCTACCTGCCATCCTCATTTTCCCAGGATGCATTGGTCCCACTCAACTCCAGTAGTTAATTGTACTGTAAGGGTAATTCTATCTGAAGGAAATGAACAATTCTAACCAGGCATTACTAGAGATCCCCTGGCAGAGTGCTGCAGAGGAACACTGTTGTATCCTAACTCATTACTTGCAGCATGAATCAGGGGTTAGGATTGCTCTGGTAAACTTCTGCAAATCTTGCAACAAAAGCAGTTTACTTTGCAATGGGTCTAGATTGTTATTCTATCATTTCCATCCTGATTATTATTTTGTAACACAGTCCACTGAACTTCAGTTAATACACCAGAGGCTACAAACAGATCAGAACAAATCCAAAACATTTAACATTATATAAAGAACAAAACAATTATGTGAATGAGAGCTTGCAGAAGTGATTCTGTTATTAATATCAAAAGAGATATGTAGATTGCTTATTCCGTGCAATTTCCAAAATAAAACACTGCAATCCGTTCTTACTGTGTTTTAATGTATTATATAACGAATATACCTGAGGTGTGTTTTGAATGGTACTGTGCAACCTAACATTTAAAGATTTTGCTTGATTTGCTGTATTGTGGGAATTAAACAGAGTTATATATGAGCTTGATATTAAATGAATGGTCACTTCTAGACCCTCAGACATGCATACCGGTAGATATACGATCCATTAGATTGGGATAACTAAGGGTGTCATATCTGCTGCTAGTACTTGTAGACCATAAAATATAATATAGTCTGCATTGCCTTGGAATGGTCTTTAAGTTGACTTTTGTGCTTTTTCATGAATGAAGGTCATCTACAAATTACTAAGGTTGAGATCTTAGGCATAGTTCCTAGGAAGGAAGCGCATGTTAAAGCTTAAAGAGTAACACATTTCTTATGACATAAGCTTTCGTGGACTCAATCCCACTTATGAAATCTACTAAAACATATCCCATAATAAATTTCTTAAGATGTCACAAGACCCTTTGATTGTTTATTTTTCAAGAAACTGATGTGACTATCTCTCTGGAAACGGCTAAAGATTGGTTTCCTTCTAAGTGGTCACGTGTAGGATCAAGGTGTAGACCACAAACATGTAAGCAAAACCTCTTCTGACATTTTTATCTTTTCCTATGCCACACCTTTCTTTCTTTTTTGTATTGCCATTACCTGGTATCTTGTGGGCTTGTTGTAGGCATTCTTCACAGTAAAGTCTGAATTTTGAGTACCGGACTCGAAACGGACTTTCTGAAATGTACAAATGTAGAGCACATCACCAATGAAGAAATGTTCTTATGAAAGCAGTAGAAGTGAAGTTCTAAGAAAAGGATGGCTAATAACACCTTGCGAGGGGTGAGCTGCATGGTGCAAAGAAAAGCCCTGATATTATTTCATCCAAAGACAAAGTCTCATATTCCAGATGACTTAGCTTCCTTTTGCTATGTGCTTCTGGCAATTCATACCTTTACAGTAGATGAGAAACTGTTGAATGCTTAGCACTTTGTGAAAATAGAATCTGGTCCTAGTGTTTAAGTGAGGTATGAACTCTTCAAACATACAAAGTTTTTCATACAACCCACTGTTTAACCATTGTAGGGACATCAGTGTAGATTTCAAAAGAAGGGTGTTGGAAAACATTCACCCATTCAGTGTGGCCTTGTACAATTGAAATCTTAAATCTTTACCTACCTACACTGAACCCCCTTCGCATATGAATTGTGTGAAGGAGAAACATGCTCAGTAAGGGGCTGTGGGGCCATACTGTTGGCCCTTCCAAAGAGATCATGTGTGCCATCAGCATCAGCCCCTAGGCCCCACAATAGACAACTGTTGTTATAAAGTTTCTGGGCTGGTGTTGGTTTGTTTATTATTTTGGGTATTTATATACTGCTTAATAGGGACGCGGGTGGCGCTGTGGGTTAAACCACAGGCTTGCCGATCAGAAGGTCGGCGGTTCGAATCCCTGCGACGGGGTGAGCTCCCGTTGCTTGGTCCCTGCTCCTGCCAACCTAGCAGTTCGAAAGCACGTCAAAAGTGCAAGTAGATAAATAGGTACCACTGCAGCGGGAAGGTAAACGGTGTTTCCGTGTGCTGCTCTGGTTCGCCAGAAGCGGCTTTGTCATGCTGGCCACATGACCTGGAAGCTGTACGCCGGCTCCCTCGGCCAATAAAGCGAGATGAGCGCGCAACCCCAGAGTCGGTCACGACTGGACCTAATGGTCAGGGGTCCCTTTACCTTTATACTGCTTAATATTGAGAATTTCTAAGCGGTATACAAAGAATAAGAACAAGTAAAATTCATCCCAGAAACAAAGCACTACTTTAAAATGCCTGGTGGTATACGAAATTATTTGTTGTGTGCTTGAAATTCAGGAAAGAGGATGCCTGTCAAATCTCAGTCAGGCGGGAGTTCCACAGGCTTGGACCTGAATATCTCTGTGATTGGGCAGGGAGATAAGGGATCAGGTGGTCCTTAGGAGATCCTGGACACAAGTTGTTAAGGACTTTCTAAATTAATATGAGAACCTTGGACCTGGCCCAAGAACATATGGGCTGCCAGTGCAAGCTTTTGAGCACAGGAGTTATGTGCTGGCATGAGTCTATCCTCATCAAACTGGTGCTTCTTGCACCAGCTGGAACTTCTGGACCAAGCACCAGTGCAGCCCCACATGGTGTGGCCCACAAGAGTGCATTGCACTGCAGCTTTCATATCTAATGACCCCTCCCTTTTCTGATGATGATTTATTGTAGATAATGGGATGACGTGAAAATGGAAAAGAGAAAAACCCATTTTCTCTCTGCCTTTATGACTTTTCTTTACTTCAAGGATATATATTAAGATGGAGGTTTAAGTAGATTACGTAAGGTACTTTATAGATGAGTGAAATTCATAAAGCAAAGGGTTATTCCAGAATTGGTATCACAGTTGGCTGCACCTAGGAATGAAAGGATCCCTCTTGTTCCATCCCATAACTACCCCGGAGATTTGCACATTCAGGTGTTCTGCTCCACCACCTTCTGCTGACCTGCTGAAAATTCCTTTTCAGTTCTACCAGAACTAAATAAGGTATTTGATTATGTCCTCTCATCTGTTTTTTCCTTCCCACCCAGTGTGCATTATTATGCTGCTGGCTGGCTGTTGACCTTTCCTTCGTTAGACAGATTGCTGGTTAACAGCCCAGAATGCTAAATAGTTGGGGCTTTCTGCTTCATGAAACACCTAGTGAAAAATTCCCTCTCTCTCTCTCTCTCTCTCTATATATATATATATATATATGCGCAGTATAACCAGTAGTGGAGCATGGACAGGCAGGGACAAAGTGCCACCACTAATTTCAGAGCAGAAATTATGTGGTTTATGAATTTACTTCCAACAACAATCCCTATCTATGCTGTTCTGGGACATGTGTAGGATGCCTAGTTATTTCCCTCAAACTGCTAGCAATAATTCTATTGGGCCACTTAGTTTTATGGGTGGGGGATTTCCCAGAATATATCAAACGGTCCCTATGGCTCTACAACATAGGAGGAAATCAGTAGTGGGGGGTGAACTGACGTTCAAGGAAGCTTGCCCTTCATTACTGATTTTCTCACTGAGGAATTCAGTTCTCTGAAACACACTTGGAAAAAATCACTGTTTTAGCTGATTGTATGGCCTTGGAAAGGAGCTTGAAAATCTCTTGAAGCCACTTTTTCAGCTGATTATGCTCTGAAGGATCTATAAAGCTCTTTAAATATGCAGCATTCTCCTCATGCATCAGAAACAGCAAATTACAGAAATGGTTATCTACCCCTACCACATTTTGTTCTTTTTGTACAATGGAGCTTGAGATGCTCTGTTGCTTACTTGGTTTAGATGTCACATATTCTTTAGTGTGTATCCAGATCTCTCTTTCTAGTTCCTTTCCCTAACACAGTGGTTCCCGAAGCTTTATTAAGGAACCTACTGTTGTAATAAAACTTCAAAACAACAACGCTACAGTGGATGTGGTCCTGTTTCTCACCCCTCCAGATGATCTTTTCAGTTGATAAGGGTGAAGGACACCCTGCCGATACAACTGCTGTGTTCAGGGGGAGGCTTATATACAGAGATGCTCGCTTCATACCCTAGAACAGGAGCAGAAAACCTGTGGTCCTCCTGTTGTTGCTCAACTACAACTCCCATCACCCCTGACTATTTGTCATGCTGACTGGGGCTGATGGGAGCTGGAGTACAACAGCCTCTGGAGGGCCCCAGGCCCCAGCACCTGTAGCCTAAAATATTTCAGCAATATCTCAGGAACCAGATAGCTTGGAAAACATAGTTATCCAGGATACCACAGCCCATACTGTTGATTTAGATGGCTTAGTCCACAGCCGCTGCCCGGTTATTAATTACATCGAACTGGAAAGGGGGGAAAAGTAACAACAATGGCAGAATAAGTTACTAGACTATGTAGAAATGGCTCAATTGACAAATAGATTAAGGGGAAATACAAAACAATCATTCACGCAAAAATGGGATATGTTCAAGAAATACCTACAAAAATATAATAATGACATAACTTCTATGGCAACGTTTGAATGGCCCTTGTGTAAATTAAACATTAAATAAGGAAAAATGGTATGATATGTTATTAGAAAGTATTAGAAAATATATTAAGAGTAAGGTAAGAAGTATAAGTACATTTAATGTTGTAAATGTAACTTACATCGGGAAATGACGGGAAGTCTATTTTGCCATAGTTTAGTTTATTGGATTTTACTTTGGTTTATTTTTGTTTAGTTAGAAAGTATAAGAAAAGAGCATGTATGAGTACAAGTTTAAATCAATATTTAATGGTATAATTATTTAAGGTTATTATTATTATTACTTTTACCTTTTCTTTGTACATGTATTTAAGATAGTATATGATATCCTTGGATGTCAATTAAGAAAAATAAAATAAAAAGATTTAGATGGCTTGGAGCACTACATTCCCCAGGATTATTATTATTTTTTGCACCTGGGACACTGCTATAGAAGCATTCAATGCACAGGACGGATGGAGGAAACAAAAGAGCAGGGAAGACAAGCACCCATCTATAGAAACAGACCTGGCTGCCTCTGTTAGGAACGTTCTGGAAAAAGGAAGGAGCAGCGGAGCAGGACCCAAGGTTTCATGGAGGCTGAGAGACACAACTGGAAACCTTGCTGCATTCTCAGCGATATCATCCTGAGAGGGTTTTTGAATTTTGAATTGGTCAGCGGGGTGTGGAGAGAGAACTGACTTTCTTTTGGAAAATAGCTCAGTTTGCCAAGGCCAGTTCTAAATTAAGCCAGAAGGAGCTAATTCATCACTAAAAAGAGCAGTTTCTATGTAACTGATATTACTGTAATTATTTGCAAGTTTTCTTCATCGAACCCCTGGGGAGGGCTGTGCAGGTTCAAAGCCTATGAGGGTTTGCAAGTCATGGTCTGAGTGAACACCTGCAGTTAATTTGGGGGGGGGGGGTGGAAGAGTGCAATGATTATTTTGCTGCTGAGAAAAAATATACATCGAGATGTGGGGGTCACGTCACTGTAATAAAATTCTCTTGTTCAAGCACCAGTTGGAAGTTTTGTCTCTACCCACCCACGCTCCACTCCACCCCCAGCTTCATAAACTCTGGACAAAGAACCAGCAATAGGATGACATTCTTGAATAGCAGCAGATGAGCCTGGCTATAGCACAGTGCAGCCACATGACCAGGAAAGCTGTCTGTGGACAAACGGCATCTCCTTCGTCCTGAAGCGTGATGAGTGCCGCACCCCATAGTCGCCTTTGACTGGACCTAAACATCCAGGGGTCCTTTACCTTTACCTTTGCTGCCTGTCCTCCTTGCTGCACAATTGCTTTTTCTATGACTCTGCAGAGCAAACACAAGCCACACCAATGCACAGGGAGACTGTGGGTGTATTTTAGCTTTAGCAGGCACTAGAGCAGGCGTCCTCACCTCCAGATGTTTTGAGACTACAATTCCCATCATCCCTGACTACTGGCCCTGCTAGCTAGGGATGATGGGAGTTGTAGGCCAAAAACATCTGGAGGGCCGAGTCTGAAGAAGCCTGCACTAGAGTGACGCTCTCTCATATTGTGACACATTTCCATAAAGGCTGGCTGCCACATTTTTAAAGCAGTGTTCTTCAGCTTAGGGTCCCCAGATGTTGGCGGACTTCCATCAAACATGACCATTGACTAAGCTGTCTGGCGGCAATGACAGCTGTCATCCAGCAACATCTGGGGACTCAAGGTTGAAGAACTCTGGTTTAAACAAAATGATTAAATGAAGGGATGAATTAACAATCCCCTACCCGCAACTTTTGTTAGAAATAAAAGGACCTACCCTTAGCTTGGAATTCAGCATGCCCATCTCGAGATCATTTTCACAGTTTTTGGCCTTGGATTTGCAGAGTTTTATGAGGCACATCTTAATTCTCATTATGAGATAATAAAACGACTTAGGGCTTGGCACTAGGTTAAAAGGAGCAGGTAGAGTCCTTCCCTCGTCAAAATATGAAAGCCAGAGCTTGGCACGTGCAAACTTCCATTCCACATCTGCATCCTCCTGCAAAAGGGACAAAGCGGGGGGTGGGGTGCTTTTTAAAAGATGGCAATATTACCATTTCAGAAGACAACTCAGTTTATATCATTCCACAGATAGGCAATACCTTTGTTGGGACCAACCAAAATGTCACAAAAGTGTAGCAAGCTTTCGATTCTCCAGATGTCTTCCTCAGGCAACACACACACACACACACACACACACACACACACACACACACACAGAGCTAAGCAGTTTGTACATGTTTTTAAATAAATAAAATCAGGGAGGGTGGGATGTACAAAACCTAGGCTTATCTTGGAGGCATGAGGTTGTTTATAGACTCAGTCCCAGATGGAGATTGCAGGCTGAATTAGTCCCTCCCAGGAACTACAGATGTCAGGTCATACACCTAGGAATTCTGGGATAAAGAAGCAATGGTTGCTCCCCATCCTTATATATTAAAGTCTGGCTTGCAACCCAGACCTTTCCCAAACTTTAAGCAAAACACAAAGGCTCCTGGATAGGTAAGCTCATTGTTACTAGAACAGTCTCGAAAGGTGCTTTAAAAAGTGCTTTTGATTTTGATCTTCTTGCACAGGTGCCAAAATGTTTTGACCTGAATCAACCATCTGTAAAAATGTTGCTTATAACTTCCTTTTGCAATTAGCAAATGAATCAAATGCACTACAGAAATATCCAATTCTTTGGCATTTGATCCACTATAGATTCTCACATAGCAGTTTGGACTACTCATCCCTTCTGGTAGGAATATAATCAGACCTTTTCTTTCTTTCTTGATATGGCCTTATTCCTATAATGTGGTTCTCTTCCAGACGCAGGATGTGCAAACAAGTTCATTTCTCAGTTTAAAAAATTCACCGCTACATGACTGTCAAAGGAGCCAAGACACAAATAACAATTGTGGGAGGGCAATTCAAGGTGAGCACTGCCTGTTTTGATCTAAATGGCATCTTTCTTCTGCCTTTCCACTTGTACCTTCGGATCTTCAGATTAATTATTGTTTGCTGAGTGAAAACCAAAAAGCTATCAGCGTCAGTAAGGGAATGTGGCATCTGCTGACAGTCCATTCTTAAATCTGCACCATGATAAATGCAGGATGCTTACTGAGCTTTTTAAAACCTCTCTTCTGGTGTAATGTTGTGTTTCACAGGGATTCAGATATAACTACATTACAAAGAAGTAGCAGCAAACAACCATCCTATTTTATGGTTAGTAGGCTGGGGGCAGGTTTAGCCATATTGTGCCCAACTGCAGTGCCCCATCATCCAAACCCAGATTAGAAATGCACAGAAATGTTTCCTAAAGTTATCTTGAAATCATTTGCAAATTAAATAGATGAAACCCACTGAGTAGAGATGGATTTTGCCCTTAGAGAAAGCAAAGGCCACAGTGACAGAACCGGGCTCCTTTGGGAGGAAGAGTGGGATAGAAATTTAATAAATAAAAATAAAATAAATGACCAAGTGGGGAAAAGAGATGATTTTTCTTTTCATAATATACAATCATCAACTAAATTTGCTACACCATCACGTTTGTTTGCCTTACCTCAATTTCCTTTTTTTTATTTTTATAAAATTTTTATTGGGGTTTTTAAAAAATAAACAACAATTAACAAACATTAAAAAACATCATCATTACTAACATATTGTCTAATATTAGGTCATAAAAACAAACACAACACATATCCTAATTTTCCCTCCATATTTCATCTACATCTTGGGGTGGCTTCCTCCCATCCCCCCCTGCTGCGTTTCATTTTATAACATCTTAGTAATGTCTTGCCTTACCTCAATTTCCTGATAGGAATTGTTGATCATGGCTATTAACATGTTGAGGAGCACAACCACCATGGTGACGTTATAAACTCCATAGAGCACATATCCAATGTTCTCAATAAACTTGTGGTCGTACTTCAGCACCACTGATATTACCTCAGACAAACCAAATATGGACCAGAATAAGGTTTTAAAACTTTCTTCTACCCTAAAGACAAAAAAAGAGTCTTTTTAGTCCTCCTTAGATACCTTATCTCCATGTGATCACAGGAGCTGCTGTCTGTCACTGCAAGTACAACTAGGCAATATCCTCTGGAGTGATAAAGATACATGATGTCCTAAGAGGCTAAGAGCACTGACTAACAATATCACGCCCTTACATTGGCTGATTTTCCTCTTTCCAATTTTAGTCTGGATCTGGACTATGAATCCGTACAGGGTTTCAATATTTCTATTGGCAATCCACTAAATCCTCTGTGGATCACTGGTTAAATGTGAACCAAACACACCTCCCCCTACATCTTACCTTATGCATGAGAACACAAGCTGCATAGCCAAGGTTCAGTATTTTATTTTATTTTGTTTGTTTAAAACATGTACACTATGTGAGGAATTCATTTCTGATGGAACGATCTACCCACCCCTTTCCCCCACATGGTGTTCTGAGAAGTCTCCTGATTCCCTGAGATGATAAGATCTAACCGAGGGGTGATAATCCCCAGGCCCCAGCCCTAAATATGGCCATCTGGGGCAATCTTACTTTCTGGACTCTCACTATGGCACACCTTTCATTACAGCTCACTAGCCTTGTTCCGTATCCTCCTTGAGCAATTTTGCTTGCTTGGAATGTGTCCTTGAACTGTGATGATGCCTTTTGCTCACCCAAATAAATGGAGAGATGTATACTTACTTTTGTGTACCTTCCTATACACAGGTAAGCATCACACCTGTTGCTTGGCATTACTCTACAGCAAATGAGCTAAACTAATGAGTATTATTGCATCCTTACGCTGCTTTTCCTTTTAACAGTTGAAGGGTTATGAAAACTACCTATAAAGAACTGTAAAACTGTTGTTCATATAAACAGAGGCTTGGCTTCTGTTCTTCCATTAAGCAGAACATTTCCCAGTAATAATACATTTTATAAATGTTTGAAGGTTGTCATCTAAATCACTTAGCCAACTGAAATAAAAAACCTTGACCCCAGCAGTATCCCTCTATTGACCTTTTATTTTAATTTGGAAGGGTGCCACTATTTTTTCAAGCCCTCCCAGCAGTGTTAATATATTAGTGTCAAATCTGCTATTTTCCCTCACAACTTAAGCATTAACCTCTGTTTTGGAATGCTGCCATATTTCCCTTGAAAGTCTCATTGTTATGCAGGCATTGTGTGTCTGTGACCACAATGGTCCAAGACATATTAACTGAATGAGGTAGAACAGAAAATGGCACCCTCTTCCCAAGTCAAAGTGCTTACAGTCCAAAGCCTGCCAAATTATTTTGGCACTTGAGGCAATTTAAAAAAAAAATTAAAAAAAAATTAAGCCCTCACATCTCTTCTCCCAGCCACTTCTTGGCAGTAAAAATATAATAAAATAATAATAGTAGTAGTCATAACAACAACAACAACAACAACAATAATAATACTGTAACAACAACAACAACAACAACAACAACAGATGATGATTTGTTGCCCTTTCATAATTTCTAGACATAGCTGCTTTAAATGGCAGTCTGAGGTTGTGGGAAACCCATGTTTAAGTTGTACCACTTCATGAGGCAGGTGGAGGTTCACATGGAGAAGTCTACCACCAGCACCCCAGTTGGACAGCAGATCGAGGACATGACACAACTGCAGCACATGAGAAGTTGGCCTCAAGCACAAGAAAGATGGGAAGTTATCTGATGTTGTTGTTCAGTCGTTCAGTCGTGTCCGACTCTTCGTGACCCCATGGACCAGAGCACGCCAGGCACGTCTATCCTTCACTGCCTCTCGCAGTTTGGCCAAACTCATGTTATCTGATACATGGACTCTTTAGACAAATCTATTGATTTGAATGTCTGAGCACCAGGCTGGTCTGGACCACCAGATGCCCTCTCCCTCTTTCCCCTCCTGCCCCTTCCATGTGCACACAACATTTGATTGATTAGGAAATATTGTGTATTGTTTGACTGTATTTGCTTTTGTTTCCTTTTGGAAAATTCAATAAAAAAAACCCGATTAGTTAGGTCTTCCATCCCAAAGCTGTCATCCACATAAACTACTAGATGTCAGAAAGGAAGGGTTTTGGTTGCTGGATTTTGGTCTTTGATCTTCCTGAGATCCAGTTCAAGGTTTTCTATGGTTTTTATGAAGGCACGTTCATATGGAGCCTACTTTCTATAGTGACACAGGTCGGGGGCTCAGAGATTGTCTGCTCCCTGCTATAGGCTTCACCCTGTCACATTGCCTTCCCCTTCCCCCACCCAACCCAGCTTTGATCCCACTACCTTCTCCCTTTCTGACTCAGCAGGAAGTAGGTCTGACCAGCATCCTAGGGATCCACTGACACCTGCCTCCCCCTCTGCTGCTGCTACTGTGATTGGCTAGGTTGTGGTGGTGGTGGTGGCTCCACATGGCAGTGAGAAGTTTGGATTGTTCCACAAGCCATGCTTAGAGTAAACCCACTGAAATCAATGGCACTAACTTAAGCCCCGTAGATTTTAGTGGGTCTGTTCTAAGCATGGCTGAGTATGGATTGAACCTGTTATGTTTGGCACCATGGTAATGAGAAGATACCCTCCTACTTTGGGATTGAACAGGTATTTATCCACTTTACAGAAGGATAAACTGCAGAAAGGGGGAAGTGAAGTGAATGATTCAAATTTATCCAGTGAATTAAAGCTGCAAGCCGAGTCTGAAGCCTGCTGGCTGCTTCCCTCTTGCTGCAATACACACAATCTCCCTTGCTATAAGGCATCTACATACATATCTGTCTCCGGAGGGAGACGGGATTTTTTCCATTACTACACATCACAAGCTCAACAGAGGATATTACGTTCTTTCATCAAACAAAGAATTAACACCACATAGTAATATGTGACATTAAAACCATGCAGGAAAAAAATGTGACAGACAGCTGAGCTGCATGCTGACTTCTCCTTGTTTCAGTAAGCATGAGGCTTATTTCCAGGCGGACACATCACTTATGTAAATCTCTCCTGCATAATTTCTCTCCTGTCTGAAAAAAGCATTAAGGTATCTTTCCAGATGAATCTTTTTGCCTTAAAAATGTAAGTGTTGTAGGCCTAATGTACCTACCCAGAATGCAGGGGTGGGTAAGATCGTGGGACTGAGCCCGTCTCTGTATTTGAGACACATTCTCTGTGGAATCTAAGCTTTCTCCAAAACATGCTACATTTCTATAGGGATAATAAATGGTGCAGCCCCAAAAGATCAGGTCCACATGCTTTTTCTGACAGGCTTTCAGCTGAAGTATTGGGGATGTTTTGGTGCTACAGCAATCTGACATGAGAACCATCTCTTGCTCAAGCAATTCTGCTAGTTAACTAGCCCACAGCTAAAGGCCTCTAAGTTACTTCCTCCCTATATCTATATACTAGGGGCTGCACCTTTGCTTGCTTCGCTCACCCTTGGCACCTATTCTACCCCCTAGATACTGCCAACTTTACTCTAGACCTTGCCACCCCCAGACCTCATTGATCACCCCACACTAACCCTTTAGAACCTCCTGCTTTCCACCTTATCCCACCGCAGCAAAGCAAGTTGGTGAGTCAGACCTCCCCTTGTGATTTGGAATGGGCATTAGAATGGATTATTTCCCATAAAATTGGGAAACAAGTCATATTATTTCTGAGCACACTCTGAGATCCTCGCACACTTGAAACTGTGAGCCAGGATTGGAATTCAAAGGCAACTTGTGCTCAGCTTGTACAGTGGTACCTCAGGTTAAGAACTTAATTCGTTCTGGAGGTCCATTCTTAACCTGAAACTGTTAATAATAATAATAATAATAATAATAATAATAATAATAATTTATTATTTGTACCCCACCCATCTGGCTGGGTCCCCCCAGCCACTCTGGGTGGCCTCCAACAGATATTAAAATACATTAAAATATCACAGGTTAAAAACTTCCCTAAACAGGGCTGCCTTAAGGTATTTTCTGAATGTCAGATAGTTGTTTATCTCTTTGACTTCTGCTGGGAGGGCGTTCGACAGGGCGGGTGCCACTACCGAGAAGGCCCTCTGCCTAGTTCCCTGTAGCTTTGCTTCTCGCAGTGAGGGAACCGCCAGAAGGCCCTCGGCGCTGGATCTCAGTGTCCGGGCTGAACGATGGGGGTGGAGACGCTCCTTCAGGTATACAGGACCGAGGCAGTTTAGGGCTTTAAAGGTCAGCACCAACACTTTGAATTGTGCTCGGAAACGTACTGGGAGCCAATGTAGTTCTCTCAGGACCGGTGTTATGTGGTCCCGGCGGCCACCCCCAGTCACCAGTCTAGCTGCCGCATTCTGGATTAATTGCAGTTTCTGGGTCACCTTCAAAGGTAGCCCCACGTAGAGCGCATTCTTAACCTGAGGTACCACTTTAGCTAATGGGGCCTCCCGCTGCCACCACGCCACTGCCGCGCGATTTCTGTTCTCATCCTGAAGCAAAGTTCTTAACCTGAGGTACTATTTCTGGGTTAGTGGAGTCTGTAACCTGAAACGTCTGTAACCTGAAGCATCTGTAACCTGAGGTACCACTGTAATGGACTTGCAATTTCCAGGCTGGTGAATTTCAATCTCCCCGTTTCCAAAATTGGCATCATCACTAATGGAAATGTGTAAAATAGGATTATTACTTGCAGCCATGTGACAGTAACCACTGCATTTCTTTACATTTAATCTCCCAAAGACAAGGAATTCAATTCAGCATAAATTCAAATGTAAATTGCATCTATCTTTTTTTTTTTTTTAATGATGAATTGAAGCACTAAAAAGTGAAATACTGACAGTTGCAACCTGAAATCTGCTATTTTGTATAGCTTCTTTAGGCCACAGCCTTTAATTACAGGATTAGATACTATTTTTCACTTCCAACATCTGTCAAAGGATGTGTGCACTTGAGAGCAGAATTAAGGGCATACAGGCAATTGAAAATCGGATGATTCATTCTGCTTGACTGAGCTACAAAGTTTTATATTCATGTATATTGTTAAGATGGTACCCAAATAGAACATAGCATTGGGTGGCGTAATGAATATGGAAATAGCAGAGGTCAAGTCTGAATAGCCTCATATCTAGGGCTTTTTAAACAGTTTTTTAAAATGTCAACTCCTGCTTCAGATGTTGGCTCTCAGGAAAGTTGCAGCACAATGTGTTCAATAAACTCATAACACTCATCCCTGTATCATCAGCAGATGGAAAACCTTGAGCTGCAAAGTCCCTAAGGATTCCTCAACTGCCAGGATTGTCTGGGGTTCGAAAAGAGAACATTAGGGAATGTTTGCTGATAATTCTCATGATTTAGCTACTCAAAGCTGCATGGCACCCTACACAGCTTAGGATCAAGCTATCTGAAAGATTGTTTTCCCTCATACGAACTTGCCTGGGTTTTGAGATCTTTGGGGCAGGCCCTTCTCTTGATCCTGTGACCCTCACAGGCATGCTTGGTGGGGACATGGGAGGAGAGGGCCTTTTTAGTAGCTGCCCCCAGACTTGGGAAATTCCTTCCTAGAGAATGCTCTCTCCTTGCTGTCCTTCCACTGGCAGGTGAAGACTTCCCTGTTCTAACAGGCTTTTGGTAATTGACTGCTTTTAATGAAAGAGCTGGTGCTATGCTGTATTTATTGTAATTAATTGTATGTTTAAACCAGATTTTATATATGTGTATAGTTTTAATCCTATCAATGTTTAATTGTTTTCCAATTATAGTTTTATCCTTATGGTTTTTTTTTAGCAGTTCTTGTTTTTATCTGTAAGCAATCTTGAGTCCCACCAGGGAAAAAATTGGGGTAACAACAACAACAACAACAACAACAACAACAACAACAACAACAACACAGAAGACAAGTGAATAGAAATGGTTTGGGGAAGAGAGGGGCAAACATAGTAAATCAGTGGTTGCATCCAACCTCCCCTAAGCATCATACTTAAAGCCAGGGCTTTTTTCCAGCCAGAACTCACAAGAACTCAGTTCTGGCACCTCTCAGGTGGGCGCCATTGCGATTCTAAGAGAACAAGGAAGGAGTTCATGGTGAGTTCCAGCACCTATTTTTTTCTAGAAAAATAACACTGTGATGTGTCATCTGCATTGGTCAACCACCAAAGTAAACAGTACTCAAGTTCTTAAACGTGGCACTTTTGCATAGTCTATTTTACGACTTCTAATTATTACACAGCGTAGTTCAATGCTTGATCTATCAAACTGGCATGCAGTTTTATGCAATCTGTGGTTCTGTATAGAACATATACAAAGGCAATCTGGAGAGACAGCCAGTTGCACCGCAAACTGTCCTGCAGAGATACTCACGTCGTAAATGCTGGGTTATATTTTGCACCAAGGTAGTAGGAGTAAAGGTTGAACATTCCAATCATGAAGGCAAGAAACACCATGATGAAAATAACCATGAATTTGAAGATGTCTTTCACAGTCCTTCCCAAGGAGATCTGGAGAGGACCAAAGCTTTCATTGGCTGGGAGGATGTATGCAATCCGGGAGAAGCTGAGTACCACTGCAATTGCATATAGTCCTTCTGATATGATCTGAGGATCTGAGGGAAGCCACTTGCTCCTGGCTAAAATGAAACACAAGAGGTGATATATATTGTTAATGCGAACAGAACTAAGGTTCAAGGGGAGGGTGAGAGGACCCTGTACATTGCAGTAGGAAGACCCGGGGTATGCTTTCCTTCACCGGGGGGTTTCCTAGGGATTTCCTAGATGTTACTGTCTTCCCTTCTTACTCATTTCACTTTACCCTCCCTGTTTCTTCTGCTACCTTTCATTACTGCAGTAGTTCATCTGCAAGATTTCCAGAACAAAACAGTGGGCTTCGGCCAAAGCAGAGGCACACTAAAGAATAACCATTAAACTAGAAGACTTCTGAAGGCCACCCGCTATAGGGAAGGTTTTAATGCTTGATGTCTCATTGTGTTTTTATGTTTTGTTGGAAGTTGCCCAGAGTGGCTGCAGCAACCCCGTCACAGGGGCCGAGTACAAATAATAAAAGCATTATTATTATTATTATTATTATTATTATTATTATTAACTAGCATCATACTTCAGAGGATCAAGTTGCAGCCTCAACTGGCTGTATGTCACAACACTACAACATTCTAGACCATAATCTTAGAAGATGTCTAAAAGTATATATAAGAACACAGCATATTGCCTTGCACTAACCCAGTCAGAGCACCAGTCTGTCTAACTCAGTACTCTCTATAGCAGGCATGCCAATGGCAGTCAGGGATGTGACAAATGTGCACTATCAGGGCCGGCCTGGGCTGGTTCAAGACACCTTGCTACTTGAGGCAGAGGACAAGATGGAACTCCCTCCCCATTCTACAGATTTACTGGCAACCAAATCTTACTCCAACACTGTCAATGGGATAGTGTCCTCCATCACACCTGAGGCAGAAGCTTAAGGGTTTTCTGGGGGGAGAGGGGAAACTATGGGATATATAACTCTACTCTCTTATCACCGAGGACTAGGAGGCAGGAGCGGTGGAGATCAGGAAGAACAGTTAAGGTGCTGCTGCCATTACTCCCAACATCTGCCACATGAATCCATCACCTCACACTGCCTAATGGTAGGGATGGTCCCAGATCAGGGATACAGGGAAAGCACAGCAGATCAGTCACTAGGTTAGAAACAGAGAGAAAGGATGGGCTCTTTTTATCAACTACTGGAATGAAAAACATTGCAGATGACCCCCCCCCTATAACTTATTCCAATTTACATTATCTGTTTTCCTTTACTTAATTTTTCTTAATCAAGTGTAGTATTTAGAGGCTTCTGTTGTCTTTTTCTTTTTTCTTTCACTTAAATTTAGTAAATATGTTTACAAAAAGAAATGAGGAGCCATCCAATACTATGATTATTCAGAACAAAGATGCTGACTCTGAGCTATTACAAACAGACACACACAAATAACTAAGAAGAGAAATAATAGCCAGAAATTTCAAGACTCTGACAGGCCGTTGCCTGAATTTCTACTTTTATAATAACTAGTTTGATATTTTAGTATTTCCATTTTTGTGTAGAATTCTGTGAATTACATTACAGGAAAATCCTTTCTTGCTGGTTCACTTTGTACTTCGGAATAACGCTAATTACACAGTAGCTCCACAAGAGGGAGCACTTACCCCACAATATGTAATAGCAGAAAGGTAAAATGGTCTAGCAGTGTCAAAAAAAGAATATAATCCATATGCATGCCCTGCTTAGTGACTGCTTTACTATGTGCGTGCACAAAGTTTATCCTGACACATTTTCTTAGGGAAAATGTAATTTATTTCCAATTGTTCTGCATCTGGGTGTTATAAGAATTCAGTAAAAGTACATTGTAAATTCAGTAAAAGTACATTGTATCACATTACATCTGAATACTGTATTATTAACATGTATGGCTCAAAATAATGGCAACTTTGTGTCACAGAAGAAAAACATTTCAGTCTACTTTTGGTGACCTGGTCCTGAAACAGCTACAATGGTTTCAATCCTGTTTCTACAACTGATGACAAAATGCATTAACGCAACAAAATCCAAAACTCTGGAATGGATTATGGAGGCCCAAACAGATTCTGCCGTGCATTCCAAAGATGCATGTTGGAATATGAGATCAGGCAAAACCCAGGGACTTCTGCACACAAATCACCCCTTACATTTAGGGAGGCACTACAGATGTTCTAGGGACGAGGGTGGCGCTGTGGTCCAATCAGAAGGTCGGCGGTTTGAATCCCCACGACAGGGTGAGCTCCCATTGTTTGGTCCCAGCTCCTGCCCACCTAGCAGTCAAAGTGCAAGTAGATAAATAGGTACCGCTCTGGCGGGAAGGTAAACGGCGTTTCCGTGCGCTGTTCTGGTTTGCCAGAAGCGGCTTAGTCATGCTGGCCGCATGACCTGGAAGCTGTCTGCGGACAAACGCCGGCCCCCTCGGCCAGTAAAGCGAGATGAGCGCCGCAACTCCAGAGTCGTTCGCGACTGGACCTAATGGTCAGGGGTACCTTTACCTTTACCTTTATAGATGTTCTAGGACACAATTTGCAAGTGAGAAGCAAAGACTGAGGGGTGTGGTGCTTTACCCTCCACTTTCCCCTGCAACCCCCCAGCTGCTCTCCCCGCCCCCATGAAAGCTCTGCATGCATATTTGATATATCAGACAGGGAAAACAGCTTGGAAAGCAGGGGAAAGCTGAAGGTTGAGCACCCCCTCTTTGCACCTGCATGCTTTTGCCTGCAAATCACCACCACCACCTTTACAGCGCAGACATGCTGCTGGGTTTCCAAATGCATGTTGGCCACTGATCATTCAGTTTTGGCCTCACTTGTATTTCCTCATCTGGAGGAATCTGTCTCAGTGCATTCTGACAACAAGCTCACAGTGTGGGAATGGTGCCTTGAACTGGGATTTTAGCTTTGCAAAACCTGATTCTGGAAATTGCCATCTGCCATCAGACCAGACAAAACTTTGATTTTTTTTTTTTAACCTAGTGCCCTTTTACTAAGGAGCTGCTGGCAGTCAGCGATAACTTTAGCTAAATGTTTCTTTTCCTTTCCCCCCTTGGAGAAATACTAAGGGGTCCTACCCTAGCAGTGAGTCAAATGCCAACGCTTCCCCAGGAGTTTCACCTGCTAAATGTACATACATATTATCAAGCTGTGAATGTCTCGTTCGCTCGGTCTCTTTTCCTTTGGGAACACAAAGCAAATCCCTTCATCTGTAGGTTACCTTTTGTACGGTGAACCTCGACAATGCAGAGGTTCTTCTCCTGTGTGGCCTTGAGGTTGTTCATACAACTGCATTCGGTTTGATCTCCATACAAATCTGGAATTTCATTTAAGAGCAGACTTGTCTGATTCTGTATTAGGTTTTTTTTTTTAACAAACTGGCTCAATTAGACACGTCGAATGAAGAGTTTGCAAACATTCCCTGACCTTCAGGAGAAGAACTTTGCTGCTTCTGCCTCCGGTAAAAACCGGAGCTGGAGCAACAAAAACATATCAAGTAACACCCCTCTCTTACCATATGTGAAGTAGGCAACCTGAGGAGGAAGGGTGACATTATTGAGGTCATCAACGGGAACATACAGGTCCACGTATTGTTGTGCTTCTGATGCCTTGAGAAAAGCCATGAATCTGGCAGTGAAAGAAGCTACAAAGATCGAGAGCATCCCAAAATCCAGCAGGTTCCATAGATGCATGACGTATTCCCGGGGGCCTTCTTCCCAGATCTCTTTGCATTCGGACCATATCATACCTGCGGTGGGGAGGGGAGGGCAGACAAACTTGGCATCATGTCATCAGCAAGGTTGGCAAAGGTGTGTCCCTCAAAATCCTCAGCCATGCCCTCTATTCCCAGGCACTAAACTGGGAATTGCATTGAACTTGCAAAAACACAGTCACTCTGCCTCTCTCCCCTGAGCAACATGGCAAAGGCAGCATTTCTTCAGCTCCACCCAAAATGTGGCCCCTCCTGGAATGCAAAAACCTAGTGGCCAGAGCAATCTATGTTCTCTTATAGCTACCCTTCCCAATATTCACTGACTCTCAGTGTAATAAATCACCACCATCATCAACAACAACAATAGTTCTGTCAAGGGCTCAGAGCACTTCACGTACATTTTATAGTTGCAATCCCCACAATAACCCTGTAAGAGAAGTTAAAATAGGGTTGCCATATTTCAAGAAGTAAAAAAATCCAGACATTTTGCCGATTCCCCCAAATTCCCCCTGGACGCTAATTACATCATTGGAATCCTGGACATGTCCAGGAAAATCCAGACATATGGCAACGCTAAGTTAAGTGGTGGTGGCTGGCCTAAGGCCGCCTAGTGAGTTCATGGCAGAGGCAGAATTCCCCTGCCCAGCGCCTGAGGGCCCCAGTCCTGCCACTCACCACCTGGCCTAGGGCAGGGCCTGATGGGCTCTATAAAGGACTGCTGCCGCCGCCGCTTGACAGAGAGGCCTCAGTTTTGTTTTGTTTTTGATTTTTGTTTAAATTTCTGTTATTTTTTAAAAGAGTTCTAAGATGGCGGCGCGCATAGACGCAGTGGCTGCTCAGTGCTCTCCCTTATTTTTAAGTGTTTCGTATGGCTTTTACTGCTGTTAAATGATTTTTAAAAATTATTATTATTATTATTATTATTATTATTATTATTATTATTATAAATCCAATTTCGTTGTACTTGTACAATGACAATAAAGATATAAAGAAAGAATTCAAACCAAGGACCTCCTGATTTGTAGCTTAGGGCCCATCCAGACTTCCTTTTGTGCCACATTTCTAGGCAAAGGTCCATGCTTTAAAATGCCTTGTCTGAGCACTTGGGTTGTTGTTTTTGCCCTGGCGTTTCCCCCACAAAAGCCTAGTCTATACTGCTGAGTCAGAGCAAATGGCAATCCTCGGAAAACCCAGATTGCTGTTTATTCTGGTTTTGGGTTAAAGCATGGGTTTTCCGGAGGGAAGAGGCAGGTAAAAAAGAAGAAGTGCTCAGACATGGAGCTTTAAAGTGTGGACCTGTGATTAGAAAGTGTGGGGCAAAAGGTGGCTCACAGCCACTATGCTACACCAATATCAACCAGGAGAAATCTTGCAGCTTGATCACCTATGGGAGCTGTAGTAATTCATTATTTTCCTCCCAAAACTCAACTATGAAGAATTGTTAATGTCCCAATACCAGTTTTCACATCAAATGCAGTTTTTTCATTGAAATTCAGACCACGCTGCTCAATTCCAAATATTATCATCCTGACTGAGTGCGGTTTCATTTTTGATGTAATTGAGAAAATAATTGGGGGGAAACCAGAAAAAAAATTGTAGCAAGATATAAAATGTTATATTCTTTATCTAGGCTTCAGAGAGAGCTTGCACAGGTTGTGGGCAGTTCTTCTCAGAGAACAGAAGTGAAAAAGGAATATATCTTGGGGGAGGGCGGAGAGGACAAACAAATATCCTGAATTTTCTTCACTTGTCATGCACCTGTTACCTAAAAAAAAGCATCCCTTTCTCAAAATACAGATCTCCTGGGAGGCATTTTAATATGATTAAAAAAAAAATTCATACTGTCATTCATGAATTTTTTACAGCTTGTTGCTTATTCACTTTCCCAAATCTAATATCCCACACAACTGTTGTTTAACGCACTTTCATTTGGGATGCACAAAGATTGCATATCTCTATTTGCACTGTAAATGAGCAGGCTCAGAGTCAGGAGATTCCATTGTCTGAAGGACGGTATCAGCTTTTGACAAAAAGAACTCAGCTCCAAATCTTCCAGGTAGAATTTGGAGCACCTCTGCATGGGAGGGTTCCTTAGTTTCGCAGAACCATTTCAGCCTGGGGCAACCCAGGAAAAAAACATGGGTCCACCTGCTGCCATGTCAGTTGTGGCACAGAAGGTGTAGAAATTCAATTCAGGTATGTAAGCAGGTCCTGAGTGCTGCAGCCCTCTCTTTCTGCAGTTTCTAGGAACTGGGATTCAGAAGCATGCTGCCTCTAACAGGAGAGGGGGAACATACAGTAGTTATTGTGGTTAGTAGCCACGCAGCAGAGCAGAGTAGTAGAGCATCTGCTTTGCATGTGGAACATCCCAGGTTCAATTCCCAGCATTGCCAGGGAGCTCTGAGAGAAACCCAGATTTTAAATTCTGGAGAGCCACTGCTAGTCTGTGTGCATAATACTGAGCTAGGTGGTCTGACGAAGTATGAGGCTGATTCCTATCTTCCTAAGGAGGCACCCAGCACTTGCTATTCTCAATGGGACCTTTTCTCTCATTGCTAACAGCAGGTGTATAAACAGCCTCGGCCCAGTATACCTGAAGGAGCATCTCAACCCCCATCGTTCAGCCCAGACACTGAGGTCCAGCTCTGAGATGTATGAATCTGTTAAAGAGGATTTATTATGAATTCAACAGTGGGGGACTTGAGGAAGTCAATTGAAATATGAAACTGAGAAAATTAGAAATGCCTGGCCTACAAAATTGGGCCAGGCCTAAGCAATGTTATTGAAAAATATCAGCAAGGTTAAATGTACAATGAATATGTATACCCCTGTGAGAGGGGGGGATGGATCTTGGCTTCCCACAGTGAGAGGGGGGAAGTATGAAAATTTAACCGTTATGTTATGTGCTTATAAAATTGTAAAAGCCAATAAAAATTATTTGGAAAAAAAGAGGTCCAGCTCCGAGGGCCTTCTGGTGGTTCCATCACTGCAAGAAGTGAGGTTACAGGGAACCAGGCAGAGGGCCTTATCAGTAGTGGCGCCCGCCCTGTGGAATGCCTTCCCATTGTCCCGAAGGGGACAATGACAATAAAATATATTCTATTCATCAGATGCCAATGAAATAAACAACTACCGGTACCTGACTTTTAGAAGATATCTGAAGGCAGCCCTGTTTGGGGAAGTTTTTAATGTTTGATGTTTTATCGTGTTTTTAATATTCTGTTGGGAGCCGCCCAGAGTGGCTGGGGAAACCCAGCTGGGGTATTTTTTTTTTTAATTATTATTATTATTATTATTATTATTATTATTATTATTATTATTATTTGGACGGTGGATTCTGATTGGGTCCATTGCAGGGGCAAAGAGTTACACCTCCTGCCAATACACAGTGGGCCTAATCAAGTTTGGGCTTCCCCATATCACACCTGCTAAAAAAAATAAACCAAGCATGCAAGAGTAAACTATGGGACACATCACAAGTGGTTTGACGTTCAGCCTAAGTAAGTGAAACAGCACCCAGTAAAGCAGCTTGGGGGGGGGGGTTGTGCATTGTTCTCCCATGTAAACCTTGTTCTCTGATGTCAGTGCTGTCTGCTATGATCTTACTGATTTTCTCAGACTGCCATATAATTCACTGGGGAATTAAAAGATCCATGCATTGGCACAATTTGGCTTGGAAAGATCAGGTGTGTTATATAAGGCCACCAACGCCATTTGGAAAAAGTAGAGATAGTCTTAGTGTTTGAGTTCCAAGATGATTTGCTTACCAATGGATAGCAACAGAGAGGGCAGTCAATCATGTAAGGCAAATGTTTTCTCCCCCATAGGACTTCAAGCACTGCTCAAAACAAATGCAACTGAGCTCAGCTACACTGTTCGTTATCAGCCCTCAAAAACATTCATAAAGCTGTATCAGAATTGGCAAGCTATTAAACAGAATGGTATAACTTCCTAGAAGCGATTTTAATGAGAAAATCAAACAACACTCTTCTAGAAAGGCGGATAAAAATAAATAAATGAATAAAATCCAACATCATTATTCCAGTGTGTCTGGAGCAGTAGTGATAAAGATTTCTCTGATTATGAGCAGGGTACCAAAATCTTTGCATGGACACACACAGGGCAGATACCAATTCACTTCTTTAGCCAACAGCCTCACCACTGGTTCTTCATACTTTCCTCATAATTCCTGTTGACAATAGTCTTTTTTTAATACCAAGGATGGGGAATCTGTGCCCCTCCTAGATGCTGTTGGCCTCAAGCTCCCATTAGCCCAACTCCCATTAGCTCCAATTAGGCCAATGGTCAAAGAGAGTGGTAGCTGTAGCTCGACAACATCTGCAGGACACCACTTAGGTACCTCTGATGTAATGTTACTGTCAGGGGTTGAAAGATTCCACTGTCAGGGGTTGAAAGATTCCACAGCAAAAAGGCTAATTGGACAGCGCCTAAAGGACTTAGAGCAACAGAACAATTTAGCCATTATAAAGAAACGCTGCCCTTCGTATGCCTTCTTTTCCCCTTCTCAGTTTGACTCCTTGGCACCTTACTTGCACAAATTAACTATCCCAAAATTCAGACGTGCCTTCACTCTAGCTAGATTGGACGTGTTGCCCTCTGCCGTACTTGAGGGCAGATATCAAAAGATTCCAATCGAAAAATGACTCTGCCCCTGTGGAGATGGCAACCTGGAAACAGTGGCTCATGTCCGCTTGTCTTGCTCCCTCTATAGAGATATGAGGTCTGAGTTTATTACACCACTCTTACTTACTATCCCAGGCCGCCCTTCTGCTGCCACGTTGTTCTTTCTTTTGTCAGTTCAAGATGATCTGATAACAACAAAGGTTGCTAGGTTTATCGAGGGTGCAATGAGATTAAGGGCCATTATTCGAACGACAATCATAGTAATTTGATCGCTCCTTTTATCCATTGTTGTTTTTATTTGTATATTGTGTGTCTTTTATTGCTATGGCTGTTGGCTTTGCAAATAAAGTTTATTTATCTAAAAATTCCACAGAGAAGGCCCCTTTCAGAGGCATCCCTGAGCTCCAGCTTTTAGCCCAGACTTTTCTCTCTGCACTTCACTTCCATCAGTCTGTGTCCCTTTGACCTGGGCCTACGACAACAATAGGTGATTGCATTTCCACTTACCTAGAACCCACTTCATGATGAGCATTTCTGTCCATGAGAACTGTGTTGTTTTTACTCTAAATATTTGTTTGGGATGATCCATGGCAGTTTCATTGGGAAGCAGCTTGACTCCTTCAAATCGGTCCGAGGCGTTCACTACTAAGAGTCCAAGGAAAATGGTGAAAGAAACGGCGTGCGCCACAAACTTCATGAAGGGGCTCCGGAGTGTCTGCCCCAGCTGAAGAAAAAGGACATACAAAGCCATGAAGTTGACGTCAACATTTCTGTCGTATGAAAAGCAAGACTTTCTTTAGGTTTACATGGCACAATTTCAATGCCTGAAGGCGTTATTTAAGAGTAAGGCATAGATTTCAGTGGCATCTACTTCTAAGTAATAGATTTCAAACACAAATACCATACTTTACTTACAGGTATTCTAACACAGTACTGCTGATGGTACCTACACACTTGTACATGTGACATTTCCAAAATAAGGAATGCCCAAAAGTTGTACTTATAAGTCATTGCCTCTTGGGACCTAAAAGTAGGGTTGCCATATTTCAAAAGGTGAGCATCTGAGCTTTTTTTTTTGGCAAAGTTGTTGAGTTGTTTTTAGCTTGGGGGGGGCAAAGTTGCAATTTATTTGCCATTTTTGAGCTATTTTTATAAAAGATTTTTGGCAAAAATGGCACTGCTGCCATGGGCTGTCATACATCTGGACATTTTTTCCTGGACATTTCCCCCCAGACATTTCCCCCAAGACATTTTTCCCGATTTCTGCCCAGACTGGATTCTGGATATGTCCAGGAAGTCACAGATGTGTGGCAACCCTATTAAAAGTGTATATTAGAGGCCCTGAATCTAATAGAAGAAAGAATGTTAATGTATTCAGTACACTGAAAAGTCCAACAAAAATGCTAAAACAATATGGCATCAGTGTGCCTAAAATGGGTGACGAAGCAATGAAATCGCTTTAGGTGAACACCCTAAAAAGCTGGATTAAAAAACCTATCAAATAAACAGTATTAATTAAGCAATAATGCCAGAAGCATCCCTAAACACTACATATGTGATCAACAATCCATGCGTTCTGCCCATATCATGTGGAAAGGGAAGTGTGGGATGGGTGGGTTTGATTTTAAGGGCAAAAACAGTGGATGGACTGGGATGGCTAATTCCTCCTAGTGCCTCTTCTGTATCTCTCAACAGGTACAACAAATGTCCCTGCACATTTTTCTCTCCAGTGAAACTCTACTATGGTCTGGCTCCATATAAGGCAGCTTCCTTGGGGAGAGAGATTGCAGGTTACTAAGCCATGGGCAAAGGAGACGATTTTATAGTCCTCACCCAAGTGTCTCTTTTTGCTGTTAATACTGGCCTCCTATCTCTCTCATTGTATGTGAGTGGGGCATATCTAGGTTAAAACAAATTGATCCATAGCTGTTTAATCTACTTTGGTCCTTGCCCACTCCACCACATTGTAACAAGTTTTCACTATGAAGTTTCAACATTTTAAAGTTTCAACTTTGCCAACAAACTCTTACAATAATGTACCGGTAATTGTTCAAGAGAGAAATATTATCTTTAAAAAAAGAAGAAAGAGAGAAAGAAAGAAAAGACTACAAACAAATTTACAAACTTGTCACACTTCTGAAAAACCTAGGGGACTTCATAAAGTCTTAAATGGTTTTCTCCAAATGTAAGATCTCTATCTGTTATCTTTATCCCAGTATTTCCAAAGTGCTTCTATATTCACTTTAATCATATAAACAAAGGATTCTTTGAAGCCAGAATATCTCTTTTAAAGCTTAGAGCACACACAAATACTTTTGCCAGACCTGAAACTTAGCTTCCACAAGACTAACATAGCAAGTTCACGAAGTGTTCTTCACTTCAAATATCATTTGAAACACATTTTTGCATAAACAACTCAGCATAAAGGTCCAAACACCTATGGACGGATATTCTCATATTGAGTACAGAAAATATTGTCCTGAGAATTTTATATTACGTATAGGCTGGTTAATATTTTTAAAAAAACAAAAACACTTTCCTCTCATTTCCACACTGCTGGCAGTGAAAAGCCTGAAGGAACCCACAAACTAGCATACATCCCTTTCTCCCTGCAGAACACAACTTGTAAAATGCTCCACCTCACTGAGATCTACCACTGAGATCTACCAAGCCCCTTTAGGCACCTGTTTAAATTAAGATCAAGAAGGCCTTTGGATGAATAATCTTTCTTGAATGGGCAAAACTATGGTGCTTTGTTTTGGTTTTGGTTTTACAGTTTTCAGCTTTCTAGACTTCGCAGGTCCTAGCTTAACTATTTTTATTTTGACAGTGGTTTACTGCATTTTGTGGTTTTGTTTTTATGTTATTGGATATTTTATGGTCGTGAGACACCTTTGTTCTTCTTTTTTAAAATAATAATCAGAGTATGAGGTGTTTTTTTAAAAATTATATTAAAATGTGCCCTTTTAATAGCCACAATTGAAACCTCCCTGTTCAGTGCAGGGAGGAAAAGTAGTTTTGCTTTTTTAACCTCATCTCCCTGTCCTAATACCTAAAAAAGGTAAAAGGTAAAGGACCTCTGACAGTTAAGTCAAGTTGCGAATGACCCTGGGGTTGCGGCACTCATCTTGCTTTACAGGCTGAGGGAGCTGGCGTTTGTCTGTAGACAGTTTTTCCAGGTCATGTGGCCAGCATGACTAAGCCGCTTCTGGCAAAACCAGAGCAGCGCACAGAAACGCTGTTTACCTTCCCGCTGGAGCAGTACTATTTATCTACTTGCACTTTTTGGTGTGCTTTCAAACTGCTAGGGTGGCAGGAGCTGGGACCGAGCAATGGGAGCTCACCCCGTCGCGGGGATTCGAACTGCCGACCTTCTGATTGGCAAGCCCAAGAGGCTCAGTGGTTTATACCACAGCACCACCCACATCCCAATACCTACTTTGTAGATATTACAAGCTGTTGTTGGGGGCTCAAGCAGGCTGATTCTGCTTCCTCATATTCCTTCTGTAGCTTAGATGCTGTTAGGATCCTTTAGGCTCTGGATGGCACTAAGTTAAGCTCTTTAGTGGGCATTTTTTAAAAAAACCATTTAATTTACAAATGAATGCACTTTCACATACCTGTGCCCCCTAGTGTGCAGAGTCCACTACCTTATTTTTTTGAATATTTCACTTCCAAAATGATAGGCATGGGACCACTTGGCTTTAGTATTGAGAGGGTATGATGACGATAATTGCAGTGTGAACACTAATTGTGAAAAGTCAATCCAGTGCTTAGAATTTATTCTAGCCAAGGCACTCTGGCTTCTTATTTCATAACATTTGTTCTGCAGTATCTACCTACAACAATATAGGGAAGAACTGCTGCTTTGCCCTAATGACTTTTTGCGTGTGTATGTGGTGGTGGTGGGGATAACATTGATACTATTTGTCTAAGCAGCTGTATGCAGAAGCAGCACATCTCTGGATTCGTGGAATCTGAGACATGTCTACTCAGAATGCCCACTGACGTCAGTGGGAATTGTAGGTAAGTAGACACTGGATTGCAGCCTAAACCAGCAGAGACCCAGGTGTACCTTATGCAATCAAAGTACTGCATGCATTGCCACGGAAATAAGGTGGCATAGAAACTCTTTTTAATATAACTGCTCTTCTCCAGTGATGTCAAAAATTCCATGTTCGATCAGGGCTGCATCAATATTTTATTTTCTTTGTTAGTCTGATGAAAGCTGTGGAAATTGTCCTTGGAATGACAGCTTTCAAAACTTCATAAAAATATAATTTGTAGGAAGATAAATAATGCAGAACCTCAGACCTTCGTAATCATCTCTACGCTTCTCCCTTTCCCAAAACCTAATATTTTGGAGATCTCTCTAACTGATGTCTGTTCAGCTGGTGCTTGGACATGAGTGGCTTAGCAGGTTTCAGTTACTGCCTTGATTTCAGTTACTGCCTGATTTTTGTCTATGTTTTTTTCATTTTGTTAAATGTAAACCATGCCTGTGTGATTACGACACCGAAAATTTTGCCTTCCAGATGCAGTTAGGCTCCAACTCCCATCAGAGGTGGTTTTAGGGTACCGCCAGGTGCTGCCCTACAGGAGGCGCCAAAACAGTGTTGGGGAACAGAGTGCAAGAGGCACATGGGGGCATTGAATTTTAGCATAGCACAAGGTGCCACTGAAAATTTAAGAGCCCAAAGTCCGCCACTGCTCCCATTAACCTCATGATCAGGGATCATGCAGGTTGTATTCCAATAACATCTGGAGGGCACCATGTCACCTCCAGTGCCACCTTCCTCATGTGACAGTTCCCTTAAATGTACTGCATGTGGCAGCTTGGGTTGATAGCAGTAATTAGGCCTAAGGGAGAGATAGGAAACCTGCAGTCATCTAGTTGTTGGGCTACCCAGCCTGATTCTTCTAAAATTGCATTCACACATACCCCTAATACCTAGTAAAATTGGCATTATGCCATCCCTTATTTCCTATTTTTATTTGTGCTTTCCCCATCTGTCTCTAAATAGCTTTCTTCTCCTTCTCATCTCTAGCACTTTGGGGAACAAATGTCAAAACAATTTCAGAGCTGGCTGGCTGGTCTCTTCCTACCCCTTTGCCACCCCACAGGAAACCCTCAGAGACTTTCTTCTAGCCCTCTTGCAACCGGGATGTCAATATTTGTTTGTGGTCTTAGTTAAGCATCTGCATTGGTATCAAGCCCCACAGGAATTTACAGTGTGTAAATAATGATAAACAAACATGCACCTTAACCAATCTGTACCTTGCTGCAGGGAGCGATCCAGTATGCTATGGCAAGGAATGGAAGGCCGATGGAGACCCCCAAAACAGCCAAGAATTTCACACCAATGGACTGCTGGCGTAAGCCTGAGAGGTTTTCATACCACATGGTGAGCAACTGCTGCTGACAGTTGGGATGGGCAACAAACTGCAAGAGCAAAAAATGAATGTAAGCATCGCCTGAAGAATATAGGAGCTGAGCAAGAAAGCAGCATGAGTCCCCTGACCACAGGGGTGATGAAGCTGTAAATATGCAGAGAAACAGAGCCCTTTTTAAACATTCAAAGCTTGTAGCAAAGGCAGAGAACAAATCCCTGGAAAACTGAGAGATTAGGCCCATTCATTTAACACGCATCATCTATGTCTTATCAGATAAAACATTGCTTGTTCCAAAAGTTTAAATCTAGGGTACTTCCAGACAGGAGTTTATTGTGGAACAGTATTCGTCATCCATGCAAGTTTTTTGCAGCATCCACATAGCATTGTTAGCAACAAATTGCCAGTCACCTCCAGCCCCCCAATTTAATTCTGATAAACCCTTTTTGCAGAAAATCTAATGAGTTATTAAAAAAACACACCTGTTGGCAACAATCCATTTGGAACATATGCAACATTTACACTGACTTGAAAGCACCCCCCTCTGCAGATTCGTCTCTTATATTCAACAGTGATCAGTGTCAATAGCAACGGTTTAAGTTGCCATCTCAGGATATATTCACCGTTCAAAAAGCCACAGTCTAAAAAAAACCCCACAAGTACTAAAGTATTCCCATTATGACTGTATTCTCAGCTGCATTCCTGCTGTGTTCAGCTTTCAAAACACACTAAAACATCTCTTGTAGTGCTTCGCTGAAGAAGTCTGGTGTGAATGCTAATGTCAAGGAAGTTATCTTAGAAAGCTTTGTAGAAAAGCATCTGACTAATGGCCATCACTCCATATTGCTATAGTGAAATCCAGAAATTTCATTAGTTATGAATGCCTTTCCTTTTTTTGTTTCCTGAATCCACTTTCAATTTTATTGATGGCTCCATAGTCTAGTATTATAAGAGATGCACTTTCTGCATCTGTCATCTTCATTATACACTTTTCAGGGAAAGCTGAATGCAAGTCTCTTTACCCACCATATTTTTGTTATTTTAAGTCATTCTAAGTTGTAACCCATGCTGGGATCTCAGGGTTATAGGTCTGTAATAAATTAAAACACTACTACTGCTCTTCCTCCTCCTCTTAATTTCTACCAGTAATCAACTCAAAAGAGCAGCATAGCCTGTAAGCACAGAATGCACAGATTCATTACCATGGAAGTCTCAAAATAGCTCACAAATTTTGCTAATAGATCTGCAGGATATGACCAGAATTTGAAGGGTTGGAAGGTGTCTAGAGTCCTGCCTTTCCATGGTTACTACTGGCATGCCTAGAACCTTGTCCTGATGTGACCAATTCCGGGGCTTACAATACGGAGGACTTGGAGAATATCTAGTAAAAGGTGGACAGAGGTCTATTGTTTTTATTCTGAGCCCATATTGCTGCCTTCTAAGAAGCTTGTGAAAGTCTACAATGCTGTGGTAGAAAGAATATTGCATCCTAGTTAGAACATCATCATCATCATCATCATCATCATTTTATTTGTATGCCGCCTTTCCACAGTTAAAACAATGCTCAAGGTGGCTTACAATATGAAAAGATTTACCCAATTACAAATATAGCAAAGTAGTCATAAAAATAAATAAAACACCTTATAAACTACATAACCAAAATGAACAATTTCCACATAAAAATAAAGCTACAAAAAGTTAATATCAGTAATATCAGCAACAACAGCAAAAACTCCCAACAAACATTTCCCCCAAATACCCTAGTCCTTGCTGGACAGCAGCCGCAGCAGTCCTTATGAGGCCTGTCAGGCCCCGCCCCGGGCCAGGTGGAGAGAGGCAGGAACGGGGCCCTCATTGACACAAATACACAATTACATTGGGAGCACTTGAAATCAAATTAAAAGAGGCAGCTACAATTTAGTGAGACATTCACAGAAAGCAGTTGATCATGCGTGCTGCCTCTCTAGTTTCACTGTGCCATTTGCACCAGTTTGTGGTGAAACTGGTATATCCAACAGGTTGCGAAGCAAATACAGTGGTACCTTGGTTCTCAAACTTAATCCGTTCTGGAAGTCCGTTCCAAAACCAAAGCATTCCAAAACCAAGGCGTGCTTTCCCATAGAAAGTAATGCAAAATGGATTGTTCCATTCCAGACTTTTAAAAACAACCCTTAAAACAGCAATTTAACATGAATTTTACTATTTAACCAGACCATTGATCCATAAAATGAAAGCAATAAACAATGTACTGCAGTCACACAATCAATCAATCAGTAGCTGAACTGGGTTCCACACAGCCACAAAAACAAAACAAAAAAGAGCTGCAAAAGCAAAAACACAAAATAAATAGCAAAAACAGACAGACCTCAGTGTAACACTCAAAACGGAAGTGTGGCACTCAAAACGGAAGCTTAACACTCAAAATGGAGCACGTTCGGCTTCCGAGAAAAGTTCACAAAACGGAACACTTACTTCTTCGTTTGCAGTGTTTGGGTTCCAAGTAGTTTGAGAACCAAGGCGTTTGAGAACCAAGGTACCACTGTAACTAGAAATGAATGGGAGCAGTCTACATACTCCCTCCTACCTATTTTTTGCAGGCATGTAAAATATATACACCTTATTTCCCCAGAGAATATAGCAGTTGCTGTGTACTTGCAGCTCTGTCTACTCTTTGGGCTCCTACGGCAGTGTATCCTTTGGATTATGTTTTCTTCCCGACACAGGTTGGGTGGGACAAGAATTAGGGGACAAATGAGAGCAGAGTGGGAGGCTTGAAACCACAGTGGACCAGCCCTTGGCATTGGTCCCTAGTATCTCTCTGTCTAATATTTTCATTGGAACTTCAGAGTGTGGTGCTGATGTCAGTGTGCACATAACTGTACCCCTTTTGTCCACCACCAGATTCAACTCATTTTCTTTGCTGGAAGAAAAACCATAATCAAAACCTCTGCGTGCTTTTCATTTTTCTTGTAGGCACAATGCAGACAATTAAATCAGCATTTAATCAAACCAATGCCAAAGGCAGTTAGAGTCCAAAATGTTTTGAACAAAGCAAACGAACTGCTTATTAGTTTAAATGTTAAAACTCCTCCTGGAGGGGATATGACATCTCGCATTTAGGAATCATTAAATATTGTCTAATTTGAGCTCCAAAAGCAAGCTGAGGGTGTATATCTACAGCTGGAGAACTGTGAATGTCATTAAAACAGAGCATGACCTATATAACAATATAGAACAATGCAACAGGATAGTTATTATGTAATAGGGTTGAAAGAGATTACTTAATCATAAGTAGTCTTCCATGAGCAATGGACAAACTGTCTAGCAGCATAAGGCTGGTGACTAGCTAACCATCAGTTGGGCTAGTGCTTTCTCACAGGAATTGAACCACATTTGGTCCAGTGGAAATGATTATTGAAATATTTATTGATATTTTTTTTAGTGCTGTTATTTATTGATTACCTGGTATACAATTTCCTTTGCAGGAAGCTGGAATCTAAATGAGTGTCTTGTTTAATCAAGGAAGGAAATACAGGATTTCCAACTAGGTTGTAGGGGTTGGAGGGTACCTGCAGTGAAGAATCAACAGGTAAGTGTGGTGCTTAACCCTGTCCTTGCCAGCTGATTCTGTCTGCAAATCTGACTCTGCAAATCACCTCTCTTTTAGACTCCATACCTGGCTGGCAGTGAGCCTAGGTCACCATCATCTTTGTTAATGTTTTTACCTGTAAAATTATGGGGTTTTCCATCAAAAAGAAAGCCCGGGCGAACTAACAGCATCATACAAACACAATATTATGAAAAAACAGCCAAACAATGCAAACAATAAAGATTCTACAATCAGCTAACAGAGCTGCATAGTCAATGCACAGGAAAAAATAGTTCTATACCAAATTCACAAAGATTAAATCAATAAGCAAGGGGATCTCTCTCTCTCTCTCTCTCTCTCTCTCTCTCACACACACACACACACACACACACACACCATTTATATGACTCCACCAATGTTGTTAATGGGGACAAGTCCACCCTAAATACTAGCAGAATGCAGGAGAAGAATCAGGCACCCCCTAATTAATGCAACGGTAGCAAAAAATAATGAGAGCCACCATAGAAAAAAAACAAAAAACTTTTCATGTAAAACCTGCCCACCCATCACAGGTCAATAGAGAGACACTGCTCTCTGCTACTTTCATTCTAAAAGACAACCTTCTGGAGGCAATTGGTTGTTGTAACCATCAATGCAACATTTCAGTCTGTCTCTGCCACTCATGGGGCTTGATGCTCCGGGTAAGTTTACTCAAATGTCACATAACTGGAAAGACAGTCCCTGTTCTTCAGTTGATGTGGGCAAGGCAAAAATGGCCTTGAGGGCCAGCATTTCCCTCAGTGCTCCCCAAGAGGTTTGCTCCCTGATCTTGTTACCTCTGCGAACGGAACCACAATTTTGCCCTGATAATGTCAAGTTCTCCCCTCATAACACCAAGCCATTAAGTTGTTCACAGATTCTCTCAGAAATAAATGACAGCTCACTTGTCCAGTGATGTGCATAACATATGAGATACATGAGCCCAGGGGATATAATTTTTGCTGACATTCAGAAAGCATATACTTCTTAATTCTTTCTTCCATAAAGTTGGGATCATTCACCAATCTAGTGAACACAAATGAAATTGCCTGGTATCAAAGCATGGTTTCCTAATGACAAATCCACTGCAGCTTCACAAAGGAGTTTTTATTAGAAGAGATAAAGCTTCTTCAGTTTACATATTTTTCCCCAGAGTGACTCCATCTCTGCACCACATATAATGTGACTGACTGCTAATAATCTTTCGACATGATTAAAGATAAAGATAATGAAAAGGAGAGATAAAGAAAATGTTATTATCATAGTTTATTGTATATTGGGAGAAAGCAAAAGGAGATTAAGGCTCTTCAAGAGGAAATTTTTTTTATTTTTTTTAAAGGAAAAAGTGTTCACAGACACAAGCCCCAGGGATAGTATGACACATCTCTATATAAATGATATCTCAGGGGGAGAGAAAGACACTGAACACCGGAGAACAACAGCAAATCTAACTTGTGAATTTATTGCAGCCGGCTATAAGTAGTACATTGGTAGAAAAATAAAACAGTAGCATTTATGGTGTGAGGTTTCAAATGATTATAGACTCTTGTGGGTATATGATTGAGTTCTATAAAAAAAAAATCAATAGAGGTTTAGGCACTGATTTCAAAGGAATGATTATCTCTGAACCTGGACATAACTGTGACTGTCTGATAAAGGTAGCATCCAAATGACAGACTCACCGACAGCTGATTTAGCAGCAGAATATTAAGGGACATCAAGGAAGAGACAGCTAAGCAGCAGAGAAGTTTCACACTATACTACCTTACCTGCACTGGAATATGGCAGCTGTGGGCAGCATCTGGGCCTTCAAATGTTCCTGAATTAATAGTAATAATAATACTGAGCTATTTTTCCTCCCCAAAAGTGAAACTCAAAGTGACTTACAATATGAACATTTAATAATAATAATAATAATAATAATAATAATAAAAAAATTATTTGTATCCCGCCCTCCCTGGCCGAGGCCGGGCTCAGAGCAGCTAACATCATAAAAACAACACAATAAGCATAAAAACAGACATCAATTAATTAAAATACAGCTTAAAATTAATTCAGACAAATTAAAATCTGGACAGGTGGCAATTATCAGGGTGGAATTGAGAGTGGTTAATAATAATAATAATAATAATAATAATAATAATAATAATAAACAAGTGGAGCACATTTGAATTTTTTTTTTAATGTCAAGTCCCCCCCCTTTCTTAATTTGCCTCCCATCAATGGTGGTGAGCAGAGTGAATTAACAATTAACTATGCCAGCTTCGGGACTGGGGGGGTTCTGCAGCTGGTTTGGGGTGTGCTGGGTATGGATAAATGATAAAACCCCACATATTAGTGAAAACAACACACAAAAATGCATTATATCTGGGGAAACTGCTTTGCAAAAATGTGTGTATTAGGTGAAATGGCATCTAAAAATGTGTAAATTAGGAGAAATTTGCATCCAAATGCTGATAAATTTTCATGAAGGCTTTTTAAAAACAGCAAAACAAAGCTTCAAACTGATGTTGAAAAATTTGGGAGAATGATAAACCAGGAGAAATTGAAACTGAGAGCTTTGGCCTGGCGAATGTGAAAGCCTTTTGATTTTGTGGATCGAAACCTCCTCCCATCTGCCTGAAACTCATTCATCCCAATACACCCTTCTTCCCTTCCCTGCTGCTAGAGCACTGAGAGCAGAGGGCCAAAAAGAAATGTGGCCAAAGCCAGGCAAGTAGGTACTTATTATTAACTGACATGAATGGTAAGCATACCAACTACTGCAGTGAATCACAGTAGAATAGGCACATCTATTTATAGTTGCAGGGCTTCATTAAATTGGAGGCCCCTAGTCATTGCTAACTGAATTTGAGAGTACAAGCTATTCTCAACATGCCGCATGTTCCAATAATTATTGTAATAGAGAAATAATTGATTGCATTTGGCAGCAAGGTACTCAAAGACCGGTTCTGTTATAATTCATCATATATTTTAATCTACTTTAACACTAGTAGTATGTAGGAACAGCTAAAGCAAAAACTACTATGAAATGGAAAGTGAGAAGGGATTTTCATCAGATCTATGTTTATTAAAATTCATTGAAACAAAGGTTGGCGGTTTACTAGACTGGAGTAAAATTAGAAGGGACCGAAAAGTTTAACACAAATTTAGGCTCTGGCAGTCAACCTTTTCCCATTGTTTTCTCCATTTGAAAGAATGAGTCAGTAACCTGTTGCAAAACTGAGCAGTATTAACTATAGGATCTTCAAATAATTACTTTAGCTATTTCCCTTTCCTAGAAACTGACATCAAGAAAATGTGAAAAGAGGCTGTTAATGGCTTATTTAGAATGCAGCATACGAAGAATGTTTTCTATCAGGAAAACATCAAAATGAAATTCTTCATATTATGGTGAAGACCTTGTTGGAAAAAGAGAGGAAGGAAGTCAACCACTTTGGCTGCAGTCCTATGCACATGCACCATAACTATGAGCACACAGCATTTTATTGTACAAAATTGTCATGGTTAAAAACTGCAGACTGTATGCTGTAGAGGACAGGGGTAAATATGGTTGGCCTTGCTTTGGCACATCAAGAAAGAGGACACATTTCTCATCTTCCTTTCTCTCAGCAGGCATAGTGCATCAGCAGGTTATGTCAAAAGTGTTCCATAACTTTAAGCCACCATCTCACACAGACTTAAATGTGCTTTTTGCTCCCTGTTGTCCAACTTTTGAATACTCAATGTTTTTATTGCCTTTGTAGCCCACACACAGCCTGAGCACATGATTTATCCCTTTCATATAAGATGGCAAATTTTGCATGCTTGGAGTTGTCAGTCTGTTTTAATTCATAACCTTCACAAGCAAATATAAACAAAAGTTTCCTCTAGGTTTATAAGAGCTTTTGAATTTTAAGAGAAACTGATGGGTGTTAGCATCAAGAAAAGGAACTATGCACAAACACTGGACACGCCAGAGTTAAATAATGCCACATTTGGCCTCACCTTAAGAATGTTAACCACAGTTGATCAGTTCAGTGGGTTACTTTTCTTGTCTTTGCCCTCACTCAATGAAGCACGGCCCCAGTGAGATCCAACAATTGGCCAGTGGCATTTTTAGTCAATAAAACAGCAAGCGAACAAAGTTCAAAATGCTGCAGCTGAGCTCTGACTTCAATTTTGTATTTTGTACTGACTGACTGGTAATGCCTTGCCGTTACATAACACAGATGGCATGGCGAAGGCATTCCAGGAGGTTCAAGGAAAATGTTGCTCTGAGAAAGTCTGGAAGGTTCCATGAGATTTTACCAAGTTCCAGAACATTCTTGGAGGCTACTGAAAAATGAACCCACATACTTTCCTGAAGCATTCTACTCCATCCTTTTTTCCCTTTTATGGCAAAAATGAACAATGTGATACAATTCTTAAAATGTTTACATGTATATAGAATGCAATTTATTATATTTTTAATTGTATTGTTTGCTACTTTGTTGTTTGACATCCTAAAGTCCCTAGAGAGGAAAGGTGGGGCATTTTACAGACAAATGAATGAATGAATTGATATCACAATCACCCACACTCATATACACTACCTGTTGAACAGGCAGAAATGTTTTACATTTTCACATTAGACCCTCCTCCTCTTGAATATTCACACCATAGTGGCCATCCAGTTTAGTGTAGCAAAAGAAATGAGGATGAATAACTTGAGTGACAACACTGCTATGAAGTTTTCTCTCTCCACTTTCAAAGTTTTGGGGTGTCAGGTGAAACCCCTTGTGTTCTCCCTAGCTTTTAACATTCCATGGTTTTATTTCTTAAAAGATTACTTTTTGTCTTCTGCTTGCTGGTTCTTAGTGTTGTTTACTGATTTTATGTTGGCATATGGCTCTATGCTGCTTTTCATTAATTTTGTGTTGACATTGCTTTTACAAATTGTTTTTGGGGCTATTGACCAAGTTTCTATTTTACTGATATTAATCTACAAATTGCTTAGAGAAAGTCAGAAATGCTTACAGAAATAAAGCAATAGCTGAGAGGGTCGTCCATGACAGGTTTGTGGTTCTCCAAATATACACAGTGCCTCAGATATTTGCCTGGTTTGCCCACCTTTATGTTTGACCCTGAGTTAGGTAAATATACAAGATTTGGAATCTCACCCTCCATTAATTCTTAATGCCAGTATGTTTCCCTTCTGCTTTTTGTATTCACATTAATTTAGCATCACAGTATGAAAATAACATACTTTAAAGGGTTTGCTGCTCCTGGAAAAATATATGTAGACTAAATTGGGAGCAGCCCAGGTCACACACTCCGCAAGAGCCACTAATTGGTTTCATTCATCCTTTTAACTTTAGTAATCAATTTTTTTTAATCTGTGGTCTATCTGAGTTGCCATTTTATTTCAATAGCTTTCTCCCTACCCTATAAGGCAAGAAACCCTTGTATGAGCAGTGAAGAAAAAGGAAGCTTAAGAATTCAAATAAAATGAATCACATGTGAATAACACGCGAAATGAGATATCCATGCCAGTGAGGACATTATGATTATTTATGTTGACTCTGAAAAGATAGGTATCTAGGCAAGAAAGCACAAAGGGGGCATAGTAATGCAAGCAAGTTACAATACAGTTGTTGAAAAGTTTTAACTGTGCGGCAGGTACTTAAATGAGCTGGGATTAGGGCCGGATCACATGAAGCCCAGAGATCTTGGAACAGGATGAACGAAGGCTGAGAGCTTCTGCTAGGGAGACTGACAAGCTAAGAACGAGTGTAGGAGCCACGTGCTTAGGGAGTTGGCACAGGAAACTGACCCAAAGGTAGAGGAGGAAAGAAGTGGGGCATGGCGGAATAGTTTGAAGTACTGTGGATATCTGAAGGAGAATCGGGGCCAGTGGCAGACCTTGGAGTCCCAAATTTCAGCAGTACCCTGTGCAATGCCAAAATTCAGCAACTTTCATGCTCCATTCTAAATAATAGTTGCGGTGTCCCTGCCGGCACCCCTAAAGCTCTGCACCCAATGCGACTGAACGTCTAAACCTGCCTTTGTTGGGTCCTTGTTCTGTGAAGAAAATGAGAGGAACAGACTTCTGCACTTTGTAGCATCTAAACTTTGCCCACCGATTGGAGCTTAAACAGAAGGGTGTGGGCATTTGTTCCCAAATTATTCAGTTTTGCCTTTCCCCCCAGTATTTATGTATTGGGTTAGATGCTAGCCAAGATGGCTGTGTACGACATCCAGTAGGTAGCATGCCTCTGAACATCAGTTTCAGGGGTCATGAGTGGGGAGAATGTTATTGTGTTTATGACATGCTTGTGGGCTTCCTATAGGCATTTTGCTGGCCCCTCTGAGGACAGACCATAAGAAGGATCTTTGGTCTGATCCAATAGGGCTCTTCATATGTTACTGCTATTTATTAGTTGTTGTTTTTTCTAATGTCCTCTGTTTATCTTTACAAGAGACCTGAATTTGCTTCCTTCGGCTTATTTACCCTCCAGAATAGCTGCAGCTATTCTGTTTCACAGAGAACCGATTTCTTTTCATATGCCTGGCCTCTCCTTGGCCACCGTATTTTCTTTCACTTTTGTAGCTATCTCTTCCTGTCATGCAAACTGAGATAAGAGACCGAAGCAGAAGTGACTAAACACCCTCCCCACCCAATAAATGAGCCAGTCCTCCAACATGCTGAGAGAGGAGGAGAGGAAAAGAGGCTTCCACCCAGGATGGGGGAGGTTCAAGCATCTTGACTGTGTGACCAATGCAGTGAAAAATCCAAATTTAATGGAGCAGGCAGCCGTCCGCTTGGAGCATCTTCCCAATCTTAATTATTAATAATGAAATTATGGGAGGGGGGACGTTTCCTGAATCAGCTCTGTATTTTAAATAGAATTTGCAAAGCCATCTGGAGAACTGTTTAAATTTTATTAATTTTTTTTCCTCCCCAAAACCAATTTATGTGCCTAGTTGTTAATTAAACTGAGAGAGGTGCTGTGCCTTTCGTGGCGAGGAAAGAATTGTACTGGCAGCTGTGGGAAGCTGGAGCTGGGCTCTCGAGAGCTGCAATTTGGTGGCATAGAAAGAGGTGCACTTGACGTCTCGAACAAAGGTGATGAATGGCTCACCTCCTAAGGAGGACTACCGGCTTCATACTGGGCTATATTAAACGAAAAGTGCTGGGGAGGGGAAAACACATTTTCATTACAAAATGGCTTGCTCCTTTCATACTTACAACATAAATCCAAGGTATCCCATAATGTGTTTAACTGATTTTAATCTTGCATTTTTATTTTGCTGTAACCCAGCCTGGAAGGAAATCCAATAAATAATATAATCATCCCCACCACCATTGATTTTATGTTCAGTGCTGGCTCCAGTTTTTTGGGGGGGTTGGGGTTGGGATGGGTCTTGGGTAGTGCTGCTGTTAAGAATTTTCAGACTCTGGACTTGTTTTATTGAAGGGCGTGCTTCTTTAGATGTTAATGTGTATCATTTCACTTACTTCAAAATGTGGTAAGCTAGTTCTGCTGCAGTTGTTTTTTGGCTGGGGTGGGGTGGAGCTTCCTGTTCATTCTACTGAATGGGGCCCCGAATGTACAGAATGTAGCTCTCTGTTTGAAGAGCTGTCCAATCCAAATCCAGTTTAAAGATAAGGAAGAAGGCAGTTGGCACCAGTGCCTCCAGTCAAGGTGTCATGAATTGGCCTCTCTTCTCCATCCTATAATTGTTCACATGCCCCCTCTCTGCCCAGGAGCCCAATTGCTCATTGCTTTCAATGAGAGAGTTTAAAGCTTGCCTATTGAGAACTGGAACAGCTGAAGCCACAACTCTCATTGCTGAAAGAATGCCCCTTGTGGGGCGGCATTCCAGTCACAGTTAAATGCTAGCCAGAAGCTCTACTGACTAGCCCTCCCGCGGGGTGTCTGATGTAGAAGAAGAGTTTGGATTTGATATCCCACTTTATCACTACCCGAAGAAGTCTCAAAGCGACTAACAATCTCCAGTGTAGTGTGGTGTAGTGGTTAAGAGCGGTAGACTTGTAATCTGGGGAACCGGGTTCACGTCTCCGCTCCTCCACATGCAGCTGCTGGGTGACCTTGGGCTAGTCACACTTCTTTGAAGTCTCTCAGCCCCACTCACCTCACAGAGTGTTTGTTGTGGGGGAGGAAGGGAAAGGAGAATGTTAGCCGCTTTGAGACTCCTTCGGGTAGTGATAAAGCGGGATATCAAATCCAAATCCAAACTCTTCTTCTTTTCCTTCCTCCCCCACAACAAACACTCTGTGAGGTAAGTGGGGCTGAGAGACTTCAGAGAAGTGTGACTAGCCCAAGGTCACCTAGCAGCTGCATGTGGAGGAGCGGGGAAGTGAACCTGGTTCCCCAGATTACAAGTCTACCGCTCTTAACCACTACACCACACTGGCTCTCATAGTACAAGCATCTGAAGGAAGGGAGGGAGGGAGACTCCATGCCTGCAGAACACATGATCCAGAACCCTGGACAACCAGGGGTTCAAGATCACATTCCAGATCGCCTTTCTGTCAGATGTCTGCACTGCACACACACACACACACACACACACACACACACACACACATGCCATTAGGAGGGGCTACTCATCACAGCCCCATGTGTGTTCTTCTGATCCATGAGTAGAACATTCAAGTAGGGCTAGAATGTTGGAGGTAGGCCCTTGGCGGGAGGATTGCTTGAAGTTCACTGTGGGCTTTTTCATCTGTTTCCATTATCTGACACAACAGCAACTTTTCACGGTGTGTATACAAAGCTGCCCCTGTGCTACTCCTTGACAAGAACAACAACAACAACAAAAATCACTTTCTTATCTGTACTGATAAGATGTACCCACAGTCCCAAGGGTTTTTTGCAGTTACGGCTGCATGAAAAGGCAAGATGAAAGCACAGATTTCTTCTACAAAGGTCAGATTGTTTATTTTAGTGATATTTGTGATGTTTTTCCCTTGGTGTTTTATAAAGATAGAGGCCATGTTTCATGATACTTCATCTACTCACTATAGTACTGGAGGTACTTGCATTCTGACAAAAGCAAAATAATAATTCCATAATTCATAGCTTAGACTTTGTTATTTTAAATCTTTGCTTATCTATATACTATTACTGAATATGTGAGAAGTAATCAGAGCCTGCCTTGAGTCTATATATATAGTGGTACAATGGCTGTATCACAGCCAATGATGTTAATCTGAGGCGTGGTTATTGGAAATGTGTGTGCATATGTGTGTAAATGTGTGTGTACACACTGGTCTGTTGTCATGCTGGTGACAGACTGCAGGGTAAGGAAAGCAATGGAGACAGGTAGCTTGTGGGGTGAGTGAGCAGGGGTTACATTGGGGCAGTTTGAGAAACAAGGTAAGGTAAGGTAAGGTAAGGTAAAGGACCCCTGGGCGGTTAAGTCCAGTCAAAGGTGGCTATGGAGTTGCGGCGCTCACCTCGCTTTCAGGCCACAGACAACTTTCTGGGTCATGTAGCCAGCATGACTAAACCGCTTCTGGTGTAACAGAACGCCGTGACAGAAGCCAGAGTACACGAAAATGCTGTTTACTTTCCCGTTGCAGCGGTACCTATTTATCTACTTGCACTGGTGTGCTTTCAAACTGCTAGGTTGGCAGGGGCTGGAACAGAGGAACTGGAGCTCACTCCATCGTGGGGATTCGAACCGCCTACCTTATGATTGGCAAGTCCAAAAGGCTCAGTGGTTTAGACCACAACACCACCTGCCTACCAATGACCAACAAGGGCAGTGTGGTGGCACATGTGAGCTGTTGAGATTGAGAAGGAGTAAGGGGAGGGGCATACAGGAGGGGACTTGGGCAAGGAGTAAGGAGTAAGGAGGGACTTTGATGAGGCGTAAGGAGTAAGAGTAAGGGGAATGGGAGGGGCCTTGGGGGCAGAGGGTTGGTGGGAGAGTAGTGAGAATGGCAAGTGAAGCAAGCTGAGTGTCAGCTGTATGTATGTATGTATGTATTCTATGAAATATATAATACAGATTCTTTTATATGTGGGATTCTCCACTATCATTGAGAGTGCTAAAATTATAAAGCACAGAACACTCACCAGTAAACCTACTTTGTTCTCCAAGAATTTGATAAAGTAAGTAATAAAGAGATGCTAATAAGCTCCTACAGCAAGCAAATATATATGGAATAAACAAATATGGTCATGGTGGGGTAGGGGGGGGGTGAGCATTGACGTAAGTAGAACAGTTTCGGCTGATTTGAACGCACTTTGTGTCAAGCCCCTCTTAGTGTTTCCAGAAGATTAAAATACTAAAAACAAAACAGAATGCCACTCTCTTGTTTTGCTCTAATCTTTTGAAATTCAAGGCTGTTGGAAGCCACACAGAATGCAGAGCCTCAAATGAAAGAAATATTACATCAAAACAGCATCATCCAGTACAATCCTATGTACATCTACACAGAAATGAGTTCCTTGGACTTTAATATTGCAGCCTTTAGATTTTAAAAAAAATATTTAGCAACATTTATATGCTGCTTGATTGTAAGAAAACCTCTAAGCAGTTTGCTTTTGTATTACAGTATATTTTTCCAGCCTCAGCAGGTGGGTAAATAGATAGAGAGGATAGATAGAAGTAGTACTTCAGATTAAGAACTTTACCTCAGGATGAGAACAGAAATTGTGCGCCGGTGGTGTGGTGGCAGCGAGAGGCCCCATTAGCTAAAGTGATACCTCAGGTTAAGAACAGTTTCAGGTTAAGAACGGACCTCCAGAACGAATTAAGTACGTAACCAGAGGTACCACTGTAGAGGCATCCATTTAAGACTTGGGGTAGGTGGAAAATGAATTATTTTTGTCTCCCCGAGTGTTTTGTGAGCAACTGATATTTTACCTTCCTGTCAGTCAAGTAGAGCTCTCTCACCTTACCTTGGCATTGTGGCAGGCTTAGAAACATTGCATTCACTTTTAGCAGATGCTTGTCTGCAGCATTATTTTAAATGTATAGATCACTGAAGTGCCACAAAGTTCCACTTTGTTTTGTGCTACCTCACAGAGATCATGCTTCACCTCTGGCAAGCCACCCATGCTGTTTTGCCTCAGGATTTGAGATTTGCCTGAGTCCATTGCACACCCCTAACAGACAGATGTCAGGCATGGTTTGGCCAGACCTTTGCACGCAGGAAAGCTAACACAGAGGTAGTTTCCCAGCCCAACTTCCTCTTTAATGCATCACACTGAGTTGCTCTCTTGATCTTGCAGAGGATGTTTTCACTGCACAGCATGCAACAGTTGACTGCAACTGATTGCCAGGGGCTGTAGGGGAGATCTTGAAATGAAGCCTAAGTAACTCCAAAATGCTCAGAAGCTCAGAAGGGGTGTGTGTGTGTGGATCTTAGAGGATCTTTAATTCAATGATTATCAGGTGGAATATCATCAGCTTTAAAGGCCACTTTCTTAGCAGTGCTGCCTGGATCAGACAGCTTTTGCTGGAGGAAGCGTTAAGAACTAAGCAGGCTAGAATGTTATATAATAAAAGAGGTATAATAAAATTATATAATAAAAGAGGTAAGATACAAAATACGGTGATACAATCAGCTGTTATTCTGTGAATGGAAGGGAAGAGAGGAAGTGATCCCACTTTATATGTGTTCCCACTTAAAATTCTGTTTGTGCCTGCAAAAGTATTGGAACAAACACATTGCTTTGTTTATGTTTGTCCTGTAACTTCCTACTAAAATCCTGCAACCTTTTAATACCGCAAATGCTCTGGATTGTCTGGTTGTTATTTTCCCTCCTCCCCCACTTTTATTGCACTGTTGCATAAGACTGCTCCCCCAGATGGCAATAATGTGGGGAAGCATTGTTGAACAACTGTGTGGATAGTCCATTTTAATATCCACCACTTATCCACTTTTGCTGCATCAATGGCATGTTGAAGAATACACCTACAGCAGGTATAAAGAACCCCCACTAGATCAAAGGAGCCCTCATTTTCCCACTTCTTGACCCTCCTCTGGCACCTCTGATGATGTTGTTCTGTCCCCCAACCATTTGAGTAACACAATGAATAACCCCTGTGTCGCAAACAGTAAACAACAGCAATAAGGGCAACACGTAATGACCAATGAGAACACGTACTAGCCATATCATGAAAATATAAATCCTACTGTGGAGTAGTGGTCATAGAGGTATCCTAGTACGTGTTCTCTTCAAATCTATTTGTTGTGCTGAAGAAGACTCCTGCAAAACAGTTTTGATTATCCGGGATCGCTGTGCACATTACTACTGGAACTACTTGGACGTTATTGCTACAGTACATTGACTGACTACGTCTTCTCATGAACATTGTTATCTCATTTCATCTAGAGACTTATATTTTATGTTTTCAATTACTTTGTTTATTTCTTGATATATATTGAGTTTGTTCATTGAAGTGCCTGATATATTCATTGGTTATTACGTGTTGCCCTTATTGCTGTTGCCCCAACCACTTGAGGCAGATTTTTTTTTGGGGGGGGGGGACAAATGAAGCTGCAGCAGGAAGGGTGAATCAGTGAAATTGATTCCAGCCCTTCTGTTCTTCTCTCCTGGATCCAAAAGCCTTCTGTGAATAAAATAATGCCATTGGATATTTTCATGCATTACAGTACTCAGATGAAGCATTGGATGGTTGCTTAATCTACTGCTTACACCAGTAAGAGCTTGCAGCTCAGCCTTAAACTTGGCAATGGGTTTGCACACACAGGTTGTTAAGACCACTCGTACATCACAAACTCATTATGCTCAGGGAATGCATAATGGCAAAAAAAGAAGAAGTTGTGTGAGTCATTGAAATTTGAATTTCAAATACGAGAAACTCTCACTGAATAGAATCTTCCATAAACTTAGTGTACACACTGATTATGGAATCCAGTCGCAGCTGTTCTTAAGGAAATTCTGGGAGTGGCCTTGCCACCTACTTTTCCCGTTCCTTTAATCCTTTGAAAGGAGGATATTAGAAGGGGGATAGGGAAGAGAAGAGGGGAATAAGAGGGAAAAGAACTTTTGTCCTTTCCACAGAAATCTGTTCCACTTGCAAATGAGCATCATTGGAGATCACCATAGTGCGTCTTCTCCTTCATGGAGAGCACGTGTTGCGGTGGGGGCCAACAGATCACCCCTCCGGTGCTGGGCAGAATCAGATAGATGGCCACAGCTCCGATTGGGTCCTGGGTTGTTGTTGGGGAGATATAATTGTTGCAATTTGTGATGGACAGCCCAGCGGGTATATAACCCTTGGCAGTGCACGCTCTGTGCTGTTCCTCTTTGCTGCGTGCAACAGATCTCCCGCCCTTCCTCTCCCTTTTATTAGGCCTCTGTGTTGACCTTGCTATGCCTGTCATGGGGTCATCTGCTTTTGGGGCAGGGGCCTGGTAGAAATTTTTCCAGTTGGCTGATTGGCTGGTGCCATCTGGTTTTCACCTACTGCGTAGCAATTAGTCACAACTTGTAAGGTTGGCGGTTAGGCATTGGTTATTGTGTTCGTTGGTGGAGGGGTAAAGATTGGCTGTGTCTGCCCCTCCAATGCTGCTGCTGTGCGGGGAATTCTGTTAAAGGAATCCAGGTCGGGGGCCAGGGCCACGCAAGAGCCCCTGGGAGCATTTGGGGAGAGACGTTGGCTCTGACCCCCGGCCTCCTTTTTCTCTCCCCTAAGTGTTTTCCCTTTACTGACGGTCGTCAGTTCTGTCCCCAGTGGGACAGATAGTCTAAACCAATGCCTATGCAACCACTCACATATCATGTATTTCAATAAAGTTGTGGCCAAAATTATGCCAAAAACCAAAACCTAAATTACTGTCTGAGGTGTGAGTTATTTGAGGGGTGGTTTGGGGACCTCGACACACAAATAGACAGACAGACAGACAGACAGACAGACACATGATAACCTAGTTCACTGAGTTAGTGGGATCAATGGTGTTTGGCAATTTCCTGTGAAATGTGGAGAAGCGGCACATAGATTCGACACTCTATATTCAATGAAGTGTGGTCAGCAGTGATAGTACAATTTTTTGCAAATTGCTCCGACAGCCTTTTTGAGTAAAAGGTGGGGTAGAAATGCCTTATAGAAATAAATAAGCAAATTGACCTGATCTAGCAAGAGCACACATGCATGCTGCTCTCGCACACTGAAGACACAGGTTAGCATCAAATATTAGCCATACTCAGAGTAGATCCATGGAAATCAATTGACTTAAATAGCAAGTTCATGGATTTCAGGGTGTTTTCTCTAACTTTGACTTAGTTTGTTGTCACCCCAAATCCAGAACAGGATCTATGTACAAAACCTGGCTTCAACAGGTATTTTATCCATGCTGGGTTGAGGTGATGTTTATCACCATAAGCAATGCAGTTTATTAAATGGCATTTTTTTATTTATGCCAGCTGACTTAATTATGATATTTCTTTTGATATCCCTGAAAGCCTCTGGAGTCCTTAAGAACATTTGTGAAAATAAGCAATGGAATGAATGGGACAACACAAGATATGAATCAATGCAGACTGTGGCTGGAATATTAAATAGATCGGTTCCCATGGAAATTCAGGATGACAGATTTGTATGAGCTAGTGGAGTATTCAGGTAGCTCTAAGCTACATTGTGCAGCTCTATTCACATCTGCAAAAGAAGAGAAATATTCACTCAGTCAAATATGGGCTACCTATGATCTGGCATTTGGACACTGAGGATTTTCCTTTCGCTAAATTAGTTCCAGCAAACTAATAAATTAAGATAAAATGATGAGACTAAGTGATGTTTTCAACATAACAAGTCTATATTTCTTGAAGAAAAAGAAAAACTCTTGAACAGGAGCATGATACCTGTGAATTTTTTTAAAAAATTACTTAGGCTGAGTCTGAAATTCTGGCTGCTGAACCAATGAAGGTGCAGATATGTTTTAGAAAATGGAATACTTTATTGATATTTGATTTCTGTGTACACTGCCCCAGAAGCCATGTTTTGAATGAGGACAGAGTTTAGAAAATTTCAAAAGAAAAGAAACCAATTTAGCCACTTTGGGTTTATAAGGGGAATCAGGGTATAGATGAATTAAATAAATAAGACTATGGGCTGGTTGAAATGTGTGGAAAATATCAATGACCCAAAGCGTTTCTGGCAAGTAGACAGTAGCAGTAGTGGCGAGAGAAATATCTTGTTTGGTCGAATTTCACATCAATCAAGTGTCCTGCTTTCTCTGTTGCTGCAGTTACACAAATGCCTCTGTGGAAGTATTGAACCAGATACTACTTAGTCTTGAATTGAAAATCAAATGCATTTTTTCAAATTAATTTATATTTATCCTGAATGAAATTTGATACCATTTTTCCTTATCTAAGCTAGAGAGAGGGACTTTGATATTGAGGGCGGAAGGGTTGGTGTATTCAGGCAAGCAGTCTTTCAGATTCTTTTCAGAATAGGACAGTAATATACAAGGACGGCTTTATGTGACTCTATATATCTCAGGTGGTTTTTCTGCAGTGGTCACCTCACAAATCAGGTGATAATGCTTTAAAACACACACACACACACACACACACACACACAGGAAGATCTGTCATAGCATGGGTAAAAGTAATCAGATCTACATGGTGAACCAACTTCATGGCTGTCATAAAATGTGTACTGCTCTTTAATAGCACAACAAACACCACGGACACGCTCCCCAATTTCCTTTGATATTGCAACTGCTGAGCAGGCAGAACAGAAACAGCAGGCATATTTTATGAAGGAACGCTTTCACTACTGATGTTCCTTTAAAGGCAAGCCTGATAAACAACTGATGGGAGAAATGAACTGAAAAGAGAATATGACTTACTCAGCATTTCGGCAACATTTAGACTCATGCCCAAAGTTCTTTGTACTTAAGGGGTTGTTTAATAATTGGTGCATGAAAGAACACAAGGCCAATTAATTCAGTGAAAGTCGTACCCACCGTTCCAAAATGCTCGTTGTTACTTAGCCTCTTACATCCGCTATAGTTGATTCTTTTGATAGTAAGGTTATTTTGCCATACCTAGTTTTCTAAAAGAGCAATTCCCAAATGGGAAGGTCAGAGAACACCAGTGGATTGTGGGAGAAACCGTGCATGTGAGAGTGGGACCAGCTGGCAAATCCAATCCATACAAAATTCCCTCACCAGTTCCCTCACCGTAAAACATGTGCCACTTGGTAAAATATTTCTGTCCATTACAAGGCAGTCCATTTGACAGCATGCAGTAAGAGCACCCAAATGTATTGGGGCCAGACTGAAGGGCATTCATTCAAGTTTTATATTGGGCCCCCATTTCTCTGCCTATAGGAAGTTCTTGTCAACATTCAGATGGAGGAGAAAGTGCCCACAAATGGATGCTTCTCATTCACCCTGCTACCAAACACTTCTGCAATAAAGTTAGTCTTCTTCTGATGGCCAGCCTATTAGTATACAGTGGTACTTCAGGTTACAGACGCTTCAGGTTACAGACACTTCAGGTTACAGACTCTGCTAACCCAGAAATAGTACCTCGGGTTAAGAACTTTACTTCAGGATGAGAACAGATATCGGGCAGCGGAGGTGCAGCGGCAGTGGGAGGCCTCATTAGCTAAAGTGGTACCTCAGGTTAAGAACAGTTTCAGGTTAAGAATGAACCTCCAGAACGAATTAAGTTCTTAACCCAAGGTAACACTGTACTGAATTTTCACACAACTGGGAGCATGGCCACTGCATCACTATTTGGTTGCAAGGCATCAGCCAACATACTGTGAGCTATATAGAAGACCAGTCCAAAGGGAAAAGATAAAGTCTCTGCATTGGGAAAGTGTGAGACAAATATGCCAAAAAAAAAAAACCTCAGGCCCTGTTTTAGTTGGAGTGGTGCTGTGCAATTTGCTTTGCTTAAGATATGATCCAATCCTATTTGCATATCTCTTAAGATTTGGTCACTATTTTTGCAAACCTATCCCACAGTTCCTTGTCTGAGTCAGCTTTGCTTTTAAAAACAGCAGCGATTGTCATTGGTCATTAGGCAGAGCAACCAGCCATCTAAAAAAGTGTATTAGCTAGAGTAATGTGCTTCCAACTGGCCACCTAGGAAAACACACAAGCCAAAACTCCTGTAATCTTGGGCTACTATCCATAGCATCCTGCAATGTTGCAACAACAGTGAAAGTAATCCAGAAGGTGATGGACACTGAGCTGAGTGTGCAAAGCATTGATATGCGAGCACCCAGGTATAGTGCTGCGATGGGATGGGATGAACCATCTTGGAGAAAGCATTGCTATATAATGGCAGCTCCCATGTAATGGGTTGTTCAAGTTCCTGAGAATGTGCTTTGGGCATTAAATTCCTTACACACCCAGTACATAACCTTTAAAAAGGTAATAGCATCCATGCAGGAAGCAATGCAGAGTATCTCCATACAGTTAACAAATAAAACAGCAGCAGCAGCAACTACTACTACTACTACTACTATTATTAGTTGTATGTATTAGACACTTTCTGCACAAAAAGTGAGCCAAAAGCAACTCACAAAGTGAAACCAACATTAAAAACAGTCAAAACACTCTGACAGAGTTATGGCTATGAAACTTCCAGTTAGTTTCTTAAAGGGTTCAGCACTGAATCAGTGTGATTCCTATAAGTGTTTTGCTACCCATAAAAAATGTTGCAGCAAGGGGTGGGCTCAGGACAACTTTTAATGATTGCTACCTGCACAATAGTTTGAAAACAAATTTGTAAGACTAGTAAGAGGAATTATTTGTCTTGGAACACATTCTCCTATCTACTCCCTTTACCCAGCAGCCCACTTTCTAATCCACCCCTTTCCTCTGAATGTCTAGGACTTGCAAAATGAATGGTTGAATCAAGATCAGAGCAGGCATAGAGAGAGAGAGTTTAATCTTCTTCTCTCCTTTGCTGTTGTCCTGGAGAAAAATCATTTTTCTGAAGCTGCCATTTGAATTGGCAGGGGCACCTCCAAGGGGGGTGGGTTTTCCTCAGGAGAGTAGCAGCGGAGGAAAGGGTTAAATTCCCTGCCTATGCTTAGTTACTTAATTACTGGTGTCCTCCTGCAGATGCTATCTGCATTTTTAAAAACCATCATGTTGTGATGGGCCCTCAAGCAGCGGATCATTTGCATCATTTGCTATCTGATCCTTTCAATGGGAAATGCCAAGGATTGAAGATGGGACCTTCTGCATGCAAATGATGTGCTCAGCCACTGGGTTGCTGTCCTCCCTAGTAAATGTTCATCAGAACTTAATGAGCGTGGGGAATTTCTTCCCATTTTTGCAAATATCACACTGCTGCGCTAGTACTTGTGATTCCCGGTTCGTTCATTTCCCCAACCCCCTCCATCCCCTCTCCCTGCCGATGTTTCAAAGCAACACTACCTCAAATCCTACAACGGGGATGATGGATAAACGCAGGATCTCTCTGGGAGAATTAAAATGGAGGACCCTGCAGTATTAGAGTCTGAACTAATTGCTTTGATAACAGGAAGAGACCGTCTCTGGCCACAGCTGTCGAGAGGCAGAACTAAGCAGGTGGTGGGAGTTGGAGGAAAAGGAGGGAACAGATGTTAGCTACAAAATTTGGAACATCTCTACAGTCCACTTACAGTAGCCCAATTTCCATCACAGTACATTGTACAAATAATTAATCTGAACCACCCAGGCCCAGGAAAGAAAGAAATTATCAATTTGCATAGCACATGCTCGCAACGGAGAACCATTGATAATGCCCTGACTAGAACAAAGTAATTTCCCATGCTTTTAACAGGCTGTTGCTTTCCCTCTCTTGGCCACTTTTACTCGCAGTTTTCCCTTTTTGCAGAGGCAAAATAGTGCTGTGGCCGTTTCACAAGGACAAAGTTCTGATGGATTTTTTGCTTCCCTTGAAAGATGGAGAATAAATTGGGCAAGTGTTCAAAAAAAAAAAGGAGGGAAGCTTCCTAGGTGAAAAATGCCAGGCTTCCATTCACATAGCACTTGTCCACAATAATAAAAAAAGAGTTTATAATGATCCTGCTAGGGGTCAAGCTATACATTAAATTGCTGGCTGCTTTCCTTTTTTTCAGAAAAAGCAGTCACCTGGGAGCCCAATTCAGACTGGGATAATGGTGGGGAGAGAGGACAGGATTAACCCTTCCTAACCAATTATTTCCTGCCAAAATCCACACCAAATTACTATTTACCCAGCACAGAAAAGGTTAAATTATTATTTCCCCACTGCGCTGCCATCCTGATCTGAACTGGGTCCCTACACACAGCTGCTTTCTTCCTTTTCTAGTTTTTGAAAAACGCAGACGGCACTAAGAATGCTTTTTTATATATAGAAAGAAGTGTGCTTAACATACCAGGTGACTTGACTCTAAAACAAAGCAAGTTTTCTTGCATCATCCATCTATTTCTTTCCATTTCTCCTCCCTCCCCTCTCTCTTGGCATGCTCTGCCAGTTTCAGACAGATGAAATTATTTGCAAACGATTGTATTCTGAGAAATGGAGTGGTGATCCCTTTCTCCTCTGCCAATTCTATATAGTCTAGGAAGCCAGAAGCATATTTTGTTGCACAAATGGACCACATTATAGCTAGTACTTAGGCCCCAAAGCAATGCAGCATTGAACTGAACGGGATTTTCTCACAGTTAGGAAGCAAGGTGAATCCATTCATTTAGGCCAGGGATGGGCAATTCAATCAGTTTTGCAATCTGATTTGCAATCTGAAACCCCATAAACTTGTTCTACCTTATTTCTGCATTAATCTACCACTCTTAATTTAATTTAATTTAATTAATTGCAAAAGCAAATATGTATTATAAACACATTTTCTCTCAAAAGGCACATTTTTCCATAGTTCTCGAACCATGATCTATGTCAGAACATTTGGAACCTGTGAAGAAAGGTGATGGGTAATAGAGTCCCCCTGGGTCCATTTGGGCCAGAATTCACAACAATCAAATTCATCAAGCAGCCTAGGTCAGGCTTAGCATTGTATACATATATGTAGATTTAATTAATAAGGGTCAAATTCAACATCACGCTAGGATGAACATTAAATCTGCGCAAGCATTTCCACTTGCCAAACGAAATGACCCCCCTCTCCTCCCACCACATGCTGTTTTGGGGGCTTTCCTGACTCCCCCCAGTCAATTTCAGGGAGTGCAGAGGGAGGACAGCCCCATTGGGTGAATTCCCTGGAATCCATGTTTTTTTATAAAAAAAATAAAACTCTGCCTGTAATGTTAGGCTGATTCTTCACTGTACTCTATAGTACTTGGACTTGTATAATGGTGGTGGTGGGGTTTGCATTCTTTCCTGGGCAATCTTCTGGTGGGTGGGCCAGAGGCAAAAGTGAGCTGGGCAATAAAGGTGAATTTATAATTTACAGAATGCTAGTTTCTTCACACTCCCCTCTCTATCCTCTGCCCAGGCAAGCACAAGCATTATCAGAGTTGAAGGACACATTCTAGCAGGGCAAAAATGTTCAAGAAGGGTACAAATCAGGGAACTGGGGGCTGTGCCATGGCCAGATGAGAGATTGGGTCCTCCATTAAAAGAGGGCACGTGTTGCGGTGTGACCTGGCCACCTGATGTTGGGGTGGGTAATCTGGAAACAGCCTGATAGGTCTGTTCCATGTTGCTGGGGTGCGAATCAGCCAATGGGGTGCCTAAAAGGAGCAGCAACACGGGACCTATAAAACCCATGCGAGGCTTATGAGCTTCCTCTTTGGGGCTAGCGCATCGGAACACCCACCCACCTCTCCCTATATTTAGGGCTTGCGCTTGACCTTGCAATGCCGTCGTGTGTCACCTGCTTTTGGGGCAGGGGCACGGTAGGAATTTCCCCCACTTGGCTGATTGGCTGGTGCCATTTGGGTTTTGCCTGCTGCGTAGCAAATCGTCACAACTTGTAAGGTTGCGGCGGATAGGCTCTGGTTCAGGTGATAGGCGTGGCACGTGATGTGGTCACGCCTATGCAACGCAGGATATTCCGGCAAAGGAATCCAGGGACTCATTGGTTTGGCGTCCCTGAAAGGGGTCGGCCTGCGCCCGAGTCCAGGAGACATCAGGGCGGCTGAGTGATGTTAACCTTCCACCAGCTGTCCTTGGTGTTCATCCTTGGCTGTCCTATGAACGTGGCTCTGGGACAACACTGCCTGCAAGGGTGCAGGGAGCTAGTCGAACCAGAACCTATGTAACCACTCACTTGGTTGTAATCAATAAAGTTGTGGCCTAAATTTCTGCCAAAAACCAAACCAAATATCTGACTCCTGTGTGAATTTATTTGGGGAAGGTAAAAGGTCTAAACACGCAATCCCGAGGGTCAGACCCAGAAGCCTCAGGTCACCCCTGTTGTGAAATAAGAAAGCAAATGCCAAAAGCCTGGCATTTACCTGCTCCAGGGTTCAGCAGCACACACTTTCGTGGCTATTGCTGCCACCCTACTGCCCCTTGCTCTTCCTTATTTGCCAACATTGCTTTCGTGCTTTGAACTGAAATCCATATAGTAATTCCACTGGTTTATCAGTTTGTATTTGGCTTTCAAAAAGAAAAAGATAGGCAACAACAAAGCAGCTCATGGGATGCTTACCTTTTTGACCTCGTATTTAATGGCCAGCTTGATTCTGCTCAGACTTGGGCGATGCTCAGACCATGATTGCAGGTTCACATCTCCATTCAGAATCGCCTCCACTTCTTCTGTGTCCCTGCAGAGATCCAGCACACCCACCACAAAATCCTTGCATTGCATAGATAACTTCCTATAATCATTCTAATGAAACAGAGAAAAACAAACATTTTAAACATGGCAGCATGAATTTACTTGGTCCTACAGCCACCTACAACAATATACCTGTGTACAAACGTAATGTGTGTCATCTGATGAAGCACTTGCATGGGGACACATGAACGGGGTTCTTCCTGTCTCACTACTGTAGTCCCCTGGACCCCTGAAACGTTTTGTGTTAGGTTCAGAAGACCCTCAGAAGCACAGCTGTCACCAACCTAGTGACCTCCAGATATTTGAGATGCTCCTACAATGCTCTACAACTTCCATCAGCCCCTGCCAGCATTGACCCAGCTCACCAAAATACCACCCCACATTATTTTCCCTTTAAACTGGATTTATTGGCTTGTATCCAACACTGCCAGACCCTCCAAGTGTCCCTGTTTTCCAGGAATGTCCCGGATTAAGAGAAGCCAGACCAGTTTCTGATTTGATCCCAGAATGTCCCACTTTTCCTTAGGATATCCTTATTTTCATTGGAGAAATGTTGGAGGGTATGGAGTTATCTGACCCCTGAATTGTCTGAAGGCAATCCTGTATAGGGAAGATTTTTAATGTTCTATTATGTTTTTATATGTGTTGGAAGCTGCCCAGAGTGGCTGGGGCAACCCAGTAAGATGTGTGGGGTATAAATAGTAAAATTATCATTATGGAATGGGATGTCCCTATTTTCATCAGAGAAATGTTGGAAGGTATCCATTGCACAAGTGGATTTCTGCTGTGTGAGTGGAACAGCAGTGTTGGATAAAACCTACTGTTTCTGCAGAAAATCCAATGAGTAAAGATATCCATAGAAATTGTAAACCTGATTTACATGGAGTTGAGGGGTGGGAATATGAGATGGCCTTTTGATAAGAATGATTTTGTATGAATGTTGTGAAACACTTGTACGCATTAGCAGCACCAAGGCCACAATAAGGTGACTTGTAGGAACGCCTTTCTCCCTAGTAGGTGTATTAAGGGTGGCACCCCTATTCATGAGCAGGGGTCGGGGTGTTAAGTGTGTAAGCATTAGCTTATGATCCTTGCAGCATGAAGTGGTACACTCTGGTAAATGTGTTCGATTCATCACCTGTAGTTTACATGATCTCGTACTTTTGAGAAAGCAACATTCTGTACCTGAAATTACTTGAAAGGACAAGGAATGTTTGCTTCCGCAGACACACAGATATCTACCACTATGTTTCCCCCCCTAGAAGATACAAATATTTTACCAAGAAGAGTGGTAAACTATTAACAGTGTATACAATAAAAAGTTTGATCCTATGAATCAATGCTTCATTGCACGATACTTTGATTCATTTTTCAAAAAGTAGGCAGTGAAAGAGTTATGGAAACAAGTCACAACCAGGCTTCCCTCTTGTTCCAAACTATGATTGCAACAAATACAAAGCACATAATTATTATACGAGACAATCTGCATACAGATGTAGAGAATGTAGCGAGAATCAAAATTGCCCAAGTAGGTTACAGGTGTTAAAGAACCATATTGTGGAAAGGTCAAACTGCCTCTTCAATATGTGCCAGTCTCAATTCTGTTCTGCAAATGTAAAGTCTGCTATATTGCAGATGACAAAGGTTTCCTGTTTATGACTAGCAATCATAATAGTCAGCATTGCTCATATAATCATAGAGCTGGAAGGGACCCCGAGGGTCATCTAGTCCAACTCCCTGCAATGCAGGAATCTCAGCTAAAGCATACACAACATGTGGCCATCCAACCTCTGCACAGTAGCCAAAAAATCCTTTGATGAAAACATGGTCATCCTAGTGGGGTTTAGATCATCAGAATGGCATGACGATGTACAGTAAAGATTGTACACAAGACTCATTTGAAGGAATAATCTACACACAGTTATCGGCAAATAAGTCCCATTGCATTCAACAGGGCTTACTTCTCATAGAGGATTGCACTGTTCATTTTTATTTTAAGAAAATTATCTCCTAAATGGTTACTCAGCCATAAAGGTGCTGAACAGAATTCTCTTGCAAAGGCAGTTGTTTTGCAGGGTCGCACACTTAACCTAAGTACTTCTCTCTCTCTCTCTCTCTCTCTCTCTCTCTCTCTCTCTCTCTCTCTCTCTCTCTCTCTCTTTCTCTCTCTCTCGTCATAGTTGATAGTCCATTCAGCAGAAGCAGCGGAGTGTTTGGATCATCACTATATAGATATGTGGCTTCTGACTAGCCAGATGTTCCCTGCCAGGACATTGGTGTTAGTGGCCAGTCAGCAGCCACACCCTAGCATAAGGTGACCCCTGCCTCATGATGCTCACTGGTAAGGACACAGAGCACACACCCTTCTCCACATGTGACCATTCAGACCAGGTGCCCCCTCCCTATAAGTAATCTGCTTATGCACATGGGGCTGTAAAGCCCCAATCTGGAGACTGAGTAAACACAATGACATTCAAACAAGATTAAAGTTAATGTTGATGCAATGACAAAACCCTGATAGATGGTCCCAAACCAACAAATACAAATGGCAGTCACAATATAAGCTCCCACAGCCTCAAGAGATCTTTTCAAATTAGCTTTGATGATTTAATTAAATTCAGAGGCTCACATAATTAAGCAATCAACCAAAACCTAAGACAGCTAAACCTGTTTGTTGATGAGGTCATGAGTTGCTTTTCCTTACACTTTTCTGGATTCTTTGGAAGTCTTTCCAAGTGTCTGAAACAATACACTCTTTCAGAGGATACCATTCCTAATAAATCTGCTTTGTATTTCCTTGTGTTGAGACTGGGTATATTTTTGTTGTTGTTGCTAGTATTTAAACTCACAGTTATGTATCCTGCTTCCTTCTGCTTGGTGTTTTTCACTGAGATTATTTGCAGAAATTTAGGATGAAGTTGGTGGCAACCCGTATTGTGTAACAGGGATGGGGAGCCTGCGTACCTATGGATGTTGTTGGGCTACAGCTCCCTTTATCCCTAAAACACTGGACAGCTTGGTTGGGGCTGATGCAAATTCAAGTCCAGCAACCTCTGGAGATCCCATCCCTGGTTTGGAGCATTAGACAGAAGAAGGGATGGTGCCAATGTGTGTTCTGTGGCTGTGTTTCCCCCCAAATTGTGCTAGGACGTTTGCATTGAGCTAGGGTGGCAAAAACAAGTGTCTGAGCGCCAAGCTGAGACAAGGGAAGAGCAGCAAGCTGAGCTCTGTGGTTGTGCAATGCAGAGCACCTTGTGGTGCTATTGTAGGAGGTAGACCATGCAGATGGTCTAGCTCGATATAAATACCTGCACTATTGATGTTGGAGTTGTTGCCATTGGTGAGGGCTCTGTAGAAATCCATACAGCAGCTGGTGTCTCTTCTGGTAGCTTCTCAAGGTTGCGCAAGAATCCCCATGCATTCCCCATACATTCAAGCTGCTCAACTGAAACATGAGTACTAGTGTTTACAAGTGTCTAGAAGAACTCTCATTTGAAGATTTCTTCTGAACACATTCCTCATTGTGAGCCTGGCCCTCGTATTCAAATTGCCTCTTCTTGCAGTGGTTCTTTGATAGCGCCATCAACATCAAGGGCTTCTGCAGGCTCTTTTACGGTGATCACTGGCTTTCAGTATCTGGCTCCACTGAACAGAGGCAGAGAATAGCACAAAGAAAGAGGCAATAGATTCCTTTGATGATGAGGCTGCATCTGAAACTAATAGACTGAGAGAATGACAGCCATGGAGTAGGAATAAAGCTTGTCAGTTCAGTGTAAGCAGTTGTGCCTGGACACCATTTTTTGCCCCATCATATGGGTACCATTCTATAACTTGGGTTGTGGCAGCCCTTAACCTTAATGTTGTTTTCCTCAAGCATCTTTAGAAAAAGTTCCATAAGCCCTTCTTTGGTTAATTCATACATTGTTCTGAATTCTATGAAATAGTCCTTTACAGAAACCTTTATCCCCACCTTTGTCAACAAATCTTACAGGGATTTATATCCGGTGTGCAAACTAGTAGGACAGAGTAATACTTGGCTATGTACAGCCTGCTCTGTATGTTCTCTGACACTTCCTTGGCCATAAAGACTATCCGTTCATTCTCAATGGTTTTCCCACAGAAGTGATCATAATGCTCCTTTGAAGATGCACACCGCAGATGCTCACCCATTACCTCATCGTACTTGCCAAGCAGCTGTACAAACCACAGAAAAATCCAATTGTTATCTGAAAAGAGCTTATCTGAATATCCCCAGAATGCCAAGTTGTGTGCCACCAGGAACAGTATAATATCTATTAGGCATTTGACTCTCCTGTGCTGAATTTCTTGGTTTATAATCCACTGATGTTCTGCATCAATACACTTGTTCGGTCTAAATCTGGCTTCTTTTTCTATCCAGTTGCAGTATGCAGTGAAACGCTTGGGTGACCTTTCATGCTGTTTCAGATTGTCACTCAAGTGTTGGTCCTAGTACCCCCAAGTAAAGAACTGGCAGTGGCAGAGCTGCCATTTGGAAATGTTTTGCAACAGAAGCAAAAAGCCTTGCTGGTACTCTCACAGCAGAAACCTAGTCACCTTCTCACCATTGTCTAAAACACTTTCAGGAAACAAAAATGATGTTTCTTTTCATCAAGAGGAAAAGTCACATCCTTGATTTCACTTGGCTGATTGGAAGCCACTATATCTACAAATGCAGGATGCCTTACTTTTGGCCACAATGCAGGATCAGAAGTACTACAACTGATAGGTGTAGCAGGCTGGAGTTCCATTAATTATTATTATTATTATTATTATTATTATTATTATTATTATTATTATTATTATTATTATTATTATTATTATTTCAGGAGGCCTCCCATTGGAGATAGAGCTCCCACCATCTTCTACATTAACCAAAACTGGATCATCTACCCTGTCCTCCTTGATCACTCCCACATTCAAACTATCACTGCTTCAAGAATCCACTTCTTCAGAAGGCTGAAGGATCTTCTTCATGCTACCTGCATCTTTATGCAGCTGTCTCTATTACTGTGTTTTGCGTTTTTTGTCCTGAAGCCCAGATGACTTTTTAGAAGACATTTTCATAAATACCCCAGTCAATGCACTTATATAAACACCCCACTATAAACGTTTCCCCTTTTTTTGTGGGAAATTCCCTTATTCCAAATAGGATTCCTCGCAAGAAAAGGGAAACATTGACAGCTATGCTATGTAGGTGGCATCAAGCTCACTTATGCTACAAAACTGGTTGGCATTCAAAGCAGTTGGCAGGTTGGTCATGTGGTTACTACAACTATATTTGAGGCAATGGTAATTTTCAAAGTTTAAGTTTGAAGTTCTTTAAGTTTAAAGAAAAGGCCACAAGGGAAGAACACAGCTTGGGCAACTGTAGTATATGGTGAGACTGTTCCTTAAATACTAGCTAAACCACTTCAACAGAGAGCCTACTTCTTGCAGCTGAGGAGGGAGTGCTGGTGCTCAGGATGGAGAGCTTGCAGCAGGAGTCATTTTGTTTGTGTGCTGAACATAATAATGAATAAAGGCCCACAGCTCCATGAGAGTCATCCTTTGAGAGCCATTCACACCATTGGGATTCTAGAACTGCAGCAGGAGTGCCCTGAAAGCAGAGCAGCAAACAGGAAGTGGCTTAATTTGGTCCATTTTCATAGGCATTGCTAGGGAGAAGCTGGGGAGTAGCAGGCCTCCTTTGAAGAGGCTCTGAGTCTCCTGAGCCTCGTGGTGACCAAAATACCACAAGGATGGTGAAAAACAGAAACCTCCCGATTTGTCCCCATTCCTTCCCATCTGGCACATTTGAAACCCACTGCTGTGGAGGGATCCATTGTACAATGCAAAACCCCATGTCTCTTGGAAGCATTGGCACAAGGCTATAACTTTGCATTGACACAGAAGTACCTAGTTCTATTTGCCTGGGATGGCAGCCCTGAACGTTAAGCCAATCATTAATTATCATGGAAAACGGGGTGTGAGAATGTTGATAGATGCTAAAAATTTTCTCTATTTATAAACTCACAAGATTTCAAAATATCACTCGAAGCCACATGTTTGCATCATTTGACTAGGAGTAATGTGAAGTAGCTCAGAGCATCTTCCCTTCCCTACATTTCTTAGAGCATCCAGCTTTATAAATAACGCTGAGTGGTTTATTAAATTTGACAGTATTTCTGCAGGGAGAGTTGATAAAGATCACGAAAGGGCATGTGAGACAGAAAAGTGCCAAGCAACAAAGTGTTGTTATGCCATCCAAGAGATCAGCCTTAAGACCCTGCAGGCCCCCAGCTTCTTAAGTAACATCTGAAAATACAGCTAAGGACAACATTACACGAAACAAGCAGGCATGGATATTGTAAAGCCACAGAAGTGTTTCTGCTGATGTGAATGCAAATAATATATATACTGCATCACAAGGATCGCATAATGTATCTGAACCAAGTGAGTGGAAGCTTTATGCATACTCTGCATGATCTGCAGGCAACCATGATGGTGGCAGAAACCGTGCTGCACTTAGCCAGTGTGCGTAGTAAATAGAGTGGAGACCCAGGTTCAAATCCTTGTTCAGCCACACAGGGCCACCCCAAGACATTTTGCTGCTGGATGCAAAGGACAAGATAGACAGTTCGCTTACAGAAGCTGAGTAGATTGGTCACTGAATCTTATTTCACCAGCACTCCCTGCTTCCCATCATCTGCCACCTAAAGCAGCCTCCTCACCCTGCCTAATGGTAGTGTTGGCCCTGAAGTTCACTTGGCATCTTTGGGCTAGTCACTCTCTGTCATCCTAACCTACCTCATGTGAGACGGATGGGTGTCTCCTCGGAAGTAAGCATCCACAAAACCCAGTCTGCTAAACTAATCACTTTATTTCATAACATTGATAATCCAGACCTTGCGATTATGCATCCGACCCCTCGGAGTCAGATCCTTCTAGTACGGATTTGCGGCTCCGCCCCCAGCATAGGAGCTTCGGAAAGCCTAGTCTCCGCCTCTCCTTTTTCCGCTTCCGCGCCCTTGACCTGGGCAGCCCTACGGCTCCCCCTTCCCTTTCGCTTTCACCTTCCCCGCTTGTGGTATCTGATGCTCCGGTAGGCTCTCTAAGCCTCAACTCCTCCTCGGTCTCCATATTCTGATCCCTTCCCATTGGCTGTGCTAGCGCTCTGGTGGAGCTTTCCTCCCATTGCTGCACTACCTGCTCTGGCGTCAGCAGGGGCTGTGCCTGTTCCTGATCCCAGACCCTCAATAACTCTTCGGGCGTCAGCGGAGCCCTATCTAGGTCAGCTGTCTCCTCTGGCACTGCTTCGGAAACCGGCCAGCCCCTGACATCCATCCCCCCTTCCAAGCCCCCCTTCCCCTCCTGAAAAGACACACCTGGTTGGGGCAGATTGGTTTCGGAGTCCCTTGCTAGATCTCCCAGCTCCCCCCAAGACTCGTCTGCTGTGTCAGGGGAGGAAGGGAAACCTAAAAATATTGTGGTGTCTCCACTGGACGATGAGGCAAATATGTCTTCCCAATCCTCCCTGGCCATGGGTGGAGAAAGGGGTTCTGCACTCTCGGTCCCTTCTCCTACCATTGGGTACCCTTCACTCCCCCCTGATGGTGGGAAACCCCAGAAGTCCCCTTCCTCCGAGTCTGTGGGCTGAAACACGTCTCTTAGTTGCCAACGGTATGGTTTGGGCTTGTGCGGGAATAGTTCGTGAAATTCCCACACCAGATGCTCCTTGGTGACTTCCTCTGCCGGGATCCATGCATTTTCCGACGCTGGCTCCCCCTCCCACGCTACCAAATACTGCAGTTCATCCCCTTGCCACCTGGAGTCCAAAATCTCGGTGGCCTCGTTGAAGAGTTCCGGTTCCACCATCGGTAACCCCTGCGACCCCTGCTGGTAGCCCTGTTGGTACCTGTGAGGTTCCCTGTACTTGGACAGGAGAGACCTGTGGAACACCGGGTGAATCCTCATGTCGTCCGTCAGTCGCAGTTTGAAAGCCACGGGGTTGATCTGCTCCACTACCTCAAAAGGCCCCAGTCTACGTTGCTGCAGCTTCTTGCACCTGCCGCGAATGGGCAGCCCTTGTGTGGACAACCATACCATATCTCCCACCTGGATGTCCTCCCCCTCCCTGCGGTGCCGGTCCGCTGCCGTCTTGTAGGCTGCTTTAGCCCGCTCCAAATTGTCACTGAGCAATTGGTGCAATGCTTCCAACTCCTCAGCGAAATTCTGTGCAGCGGGCACGTCTCCATCCCCCTGTTCCCCCTCCCTTCCCGGAAAGGCCCTGGGGTGGCTGCCGTAGATCGCCTGGAACGGGGACATGCCTGCCGAGGAGTGTTGAGCATTGTTGTACGAAAACTCTGCAAGGGCGAGTTTGTCACTCCAGTCGCTGTGTTGCTGGGAAGCATAACAACGCAGATACTGCTGCAGTATGGAATTAACACGCTCCGATTGACCGTTAGTTTGAGGATGGCGTGCTGAAGATAGACACACCTGCACCTTCAAGATCTGCATGAGCTTGCGCCAGAAACGGGAGGTAAATTGGGCGCCGCGATCCGAAATTACTCTCACTGGCATACCATGCAGCTTGAACACGTGCTGCATAAACAACCGGGCCGTCTCCTCCGCCGACACCACTTTGGGGCAGGCAATGAAGTGAGCCATCTTGGTCAGGAGATCCACTACGACTAGTACAGCCGTGTTGCCCTTGGACTTGGGGAGATCCGTGACAAAGTCCAGCGAAACCGCTTCCCAGGGCTTGCTTGGGGTGGGAAGCGGTTCCAGTAGTCCTGCTGGTACCCTTCTCTCCCCCTTGGCCCTTTGGCAGACCTCGCACCCCCTGACGTAGTCCTTAACGTCCTGCCTGACCTTTGGCCACCAGAATTCTCTAGTGACCAGTATCATGGTTTTGAATTGCCCAAAGTGCCCTGCTGTGGGGTTGTCATGAAGCTGTCTGAGAATTTTGGCCCTCATATCCTCCCCTGGCACATACAGTGCCCCCTTGTACACCAGTAGCCCCTCCTTTTCCTCAAACCCTCCTGCCCTGGGATTCCCCTCCTTGAGTTCCCTCAGTTTGTTCTGGGCAAAAGCGTCCGCCTGTGTGAGGCGCACCAGTTCTTCCCTACCACCCAATGTCGCCCCACACCGCCACTGTTCAGGCTTGAAGATGGCCCTTGCCACCGGAGGTCCTTCATCTTCCATGTATTCTGGCTTCCTGGATAGGGCGTCCGCCCTGCTGTTCTGCTCGCCAGGAACATACTGGATGTGGAAATTGAATTCCGCAAAAAACTCTGCCCATCGCATTTGGCGCTGGTTGAGCACTCTAGCCGTGCGCCAGTACTCCAGGTTCTTGTGATCAGTGTGAACCTGGATTTGGTGTTGCGCCCCCACCAAGAAGTGGCGCCAGTGTTTGAATGCTGCGACCACTGCCAACAGTTCTTTGTCCCAAATGGCGTAATTGGCCTCAGACCGGCTCAGCTTCCTGGAATAGAACGCACAGGGCCGCCATTCCTTTGCTGGATCTTGCTGCAGTAGTATCGCTCCTATGGCTCGATCTGATGCATCTGTCTCTATTCTGATGGGCTTGCTGGGGTTCACATGCAGCAACTGCTCCTCTGAGGCGAAGACTTTCTTGAGTGTTTCAAAGGCTTGTTGCGCCTCGTCCGTCCACTTAAACTTCTTCTTGCCTCTCAAGCAGTCCGTAATTGGTGCTGTCATGTCTGCGAACGCCCTTACGAACTTGCGATAAAAATTTGCGAAGCCGACGAAGCGCTGCACGTCCTTCTTGGTCTTGGGGCTTTTCCATTGCAGGATCGCCTCCACCTTATTGGTATCCATGGCTATTCCTGTATCTGAGAGTCGGTAGCCTAGGAAGTCCACCTCCGTGGTGTGGAACCGGCACTTCTCCAGCTTGACCGCTAATTGGTGTTCCTGGAGTCTCTGCAGTACTTCCTTTACGTGGTGCACGTGCTCCTCTGGGTTCTGAGAGTACACCAGCACGTCATCTAAATAGACCACTGCCTGTTTGTACAGCAGGGGTCCCAACACGTGATGCATGAACGCTTGGAAGCATTGACTACCTCCCTGGAGGCCGAAGGGCATCACGAGGAACTCATAAGCACCCAGGGGTGTGAACATGGTTGTTTTCCACTCATCGCCTTCTCTGATCCTGATTAGGTTGTACGCACCCCTCAGGTCCAGCTTGGTGAAGATCCTGCCCTTGCGTACCGCCGCCAGCAGGTCGTCGATCTTCGGCATGGGGTAGGAGACAGGGAGGGTCAGGGAGTTGAGAATCCGATAGTCACAAATCAATCTCCGTTGGGGGGTGTCCTTTTTGTCCACCCAGAACACTGGGCTGCCCCCTACAGCCTTGCTTTCCCTGATGAACCCTCTGGCCAGGTTTTTGTCAATGAAGTCCTTCAGATCTGCCATCTCCTGCTCCGACATTGAATAAAGCTTGCCCGGTGGCAGCTGAGCTCCTGGCACCAGGTCGATTCGGCAGTCGTAGGGGCGGTGGGGGGGTAGCTTGTCTGCTTCCCTTTCGTTAAACACCTGTTGAAACTCCGCATATTGCGCAGGGAGGGTGACTTTCCCTGCTTGCATCACGGCAGCCTTTGCCTGCTCCTTGGGATTGAGCTGCTGCAAGCAATTCTCCATGCAATACGCAGAACCAAACACTAGAGAGCGCTGATGCCAGCTCACTACTGGGTCATGTCTGTCCAGCCACCCCATCCCCAGTATTAAGGGGGGGCCTGCTAACGTGGTGACGTGGAAAGCAATAACTTCAGAGTGCCTTCCCATCCCCATCCGCATAGGTGGAGCGCTTTGCGTGACCGCCCCTCCTTTTAATTCCCTCCCATCAATGGTGGTGACTTGCAAGGGGACAGGCAAAGGCAGGAGGTGAAGCTGGTGCTGCCGTGCAAAGTCTATATCCAGGAAATCAGCCGATGCTCCCGAATCTACCAAGGCGGGAACTTGCATGGTGAAGCCATTGGGTAGCTCCAGTGTGACTTCCATCACGATGCCTGGCTTGGGAGGGTTGGGGAGGGTGTGCTCGGGCGGGCTGGGGGGAGGCGTCTCTGGTGCGTTGCTGGGGGGACCTTTTACTGCTCCTGAGCCGGGCTGGCCGTCCCCGTGACTTGCCAGCCGGCATTCCCGTTTCCCTGCCTCGGCGTCTGCTCCTCCCCTTCTCCTGTTACAGCCCCCGTCATGCCTTGCCACACCTTTTTCTTATTACACGCTTTTGCGAGGTGTCCTATTTGGTGACACACATAGCATTTTCTGGGCGCCTTCCCGCCTTGCGTGTCACTCCCCTTGGCAACCGTTGCGTTTGAAATAGGGCGCGCGCGCGCTCCTCCCAATTCCATGGGCGTTTCTTCCGGGAGGTGCGTCTGCGCGCCAGCAGTGACGTGTGTTGGTGTGGGAATGCGGAAGTTGAACCACCTTCCCGCCTTCCCCTCCTTCCTGCTTTTGTCTCTGAGTTCCAGTCTAATGCCGATTGCCATCGCTGCTTCGGTGAGGCTTTTCATGTCATTGTAGGGACCCCTCCTCGCCAAAGAGTCTTTTACTTCATCGGCCAGACCTAACTTAAAGAGCGCTATCATTTGAGGCGTATTGATTTCCCATCCCAGACGATGGGTTAACGACAAAAACTTTGCCTGGTACTCGCGCACCGTCATATTCCCTTGCCTCAAAAGCAAAAGTTCCTGCGCTTCCAATTCCTGTTCCGAACTGCTCGTATAAACAGCGTCCATCGCTTTAAAGAACTCCTTTACTCTCTGAAGCGCTGGGTCCTTGGCCATAATCAGTGGCCTCACCCAATCTCGAGCATGTGATTCAAAATGCGAAATTACAAATCCGACCTGCTCTTCCTCATTTTTAAATGAGTCTTTTTGTAGTTCCAGGGCATATAGCATGTCCGTTCTAAAACCTATGTACTGTTCTGGTTTGCCCTGAAACCTGCTGGTTAGCATGGTGATTCGCCTGCCCGCCTGCGCACTCCTGCCCTGCTCAGCGTGGATCCTTGCCTCCTCCAACCTGGCTTGACTAATTCGGTACAGTACCTCTAGCTCACGAGCTCTATCTTCCCAGGTAGGGGCACCTCCACCGCCGGCTCCTTGGGCAGCTAACGCTGCGGCTTCTTCCGCGCTGCTCATGCTGGTTGTGCTTTACTTCTGAGGAGGTGACGAAGACTAGAAGGATGCTGTGAGACGGATGGGTGTCTCCTCGGAAGTAAGCATCCACAAAACCCAGTCTGCTAAACTAATCACTTTATTTCATAACATTGATAATCCAGACCTTGCGATTATGCATCCGACCCCTCGGAGTCAGATCCTTCTAGTACGGATTTGCGGCTCCGCCCCCAGCATAGGAGCTTCGGAAAGCCTAGTCTCCGCCTCTCCTTTTTCCGCTTCCGCGCCCTTGACCTGGGCAGCCCTATGGCTCCCCCTTCCCTTTCGCTTTCACCTTCCCCGCTTGTGGTATCTGATGCTCCGGTAGGCTCTCTAAGCCTCAACTCCTCCTCGGTCTCCATATTCTGATCCCTTCCCATTGGCTGTGCTAGCGCTCTGGTGGAGCTTTCCTCCCATTGCTGCACTACCTGCTCTGGCGTCAGCAGGGGCTGTGCCTGTTCCTGATCCCAGACCCTCAATAACTCTTCGGGCGTCAGCGGAGCCCTATCTAGGTCAGCTGTCTCCTCTGGCACCGCTTCGGAAACCGGCCAGCCCCTGACACCTCAGAGGGTTGTTGTGAGGATAAAATAGAGGATGTGAACAGCTCTGAGTTTCTGGAAGGAAGGACATGATAAAAATGTAACAAAGACCATCATTTTGAGTGCAAAGTACTGGCTAACAGTATAATCTTAACCATGCCTCCTCGGAAGCAAGTCCTGTTGAATTCAATGGGGCTTACTCTCAAGTAAGTGGTGTTAGGCTTGAAGCATAAGTTAGAAATTCAGGTCTGATGGAAATGCATAAAAGTTACTTCAGTTCTGGGCGAGTCTGCCTGCCAGACAAATCAACTTACAATCACAGAAATAAGGTGAGTGGGGTCCTGACTTGTTGCCAATTGTGAGCTTGCAGAGGCAGGAGGGGATGGGATGGAGAGAGGACAAATTCAACTTGTAGACTCACTTATAAGACCGAGATTGCAGGCTGAATACCGTAAGTGTTTGCCAGGTGCCACAGATAAACAGGCCACCCACCTAGGATTCTGCAATAAAGGAGCAATGGCTTTATCCTACTTTTTAAAAAAATAGAAAGCCATGTTATGTTTTGAAAACAGACACATCAAAATGCATTGATAGTTTTGATGAGGATTCAGATCTGTATGTGCTTCAAGTCCAGCAGAAGTAGAGGTTAGGTGGTGTACGTTTTGGACTAAGTGGGGGAAAACTTACAATGCTTCTGATTACTATTATTTACTATAGAAGAGGATCCACACAGCAGAAATGATCAGAACATTGTTTTCTTTTCTACAAAATGTACAATATCAATTTTACAAAACTCAGCCATAATAAAAGGTTTTCAAATTAGTCATTTCCTGCTCCTTTTGACCCCCTTTTGCATGTGGAGATAAAAACGCCTAATTTTGCTGTTTGGAGAAAGCGACTGGCACTTGCCATTCATTGCAATTTAGCTGAGTACCTTGTAATTATCTGCTGATTATGTTCTAAATGAACTCTGTAATGCCTTTACATCTGTTCAAAGCCACACACATTTTCTCAATTCAGAAGGAGCTGAAGGAACGTTGCTACTTAATATCGGTTAGAAGGAATACAATGAGAGGAGCCAGCCTACCTTGGCTAATTAATGAAAGAAAAACAGCTTTAAAAAATGAGATAACTTAATGGATTGAGAGGCTGTCAGTGGAAACAGTGAGAGAAAAATGGTACACTTGCTCTTGACAGCTGCTTTCTTCTGAGATGAGGCAAAGATCTAGCAGTGGGAGGTTGGGAGTAAGATTCATACACCCCTGCATTAGATTAGAAAGGAGTGCGTACACTTTGCCAGTCACAGATTCTCTTTTTTTGTGTTCCACTGACTAGACATAAATCTGCGGAAATCTGCAGACAGCAATTCTTAAGTGTGGAGTCAGTGTGATATGCACTTCCTTTACATAAGAAGAGCAATGGGGGTGGGGGTGGGGGTGAAATTCACAGCAGGAGTCACCCATGATAATTCTATCCTCCTTGGTTTGCTGAGTTAACCCCCAGGCAGTGGCAGCACTTAGGATTTTAAAGTGCCATTGGTCCGTCCAACTCAGCAAGAAAATCAAAGCATGGAACCAGTCTTCATTTCTACTGAATTTGGACTCATTTGAGACTGGGGGGCTCTTTTTTCCAATACAGAAAGCATTTTATGGCCTTTTGTGCCCACAACCCCACGAGGAAGAGTCAAGACATGAGTTTGGCTTACCGGGCAACGTGCAAGAAGGAAGGAGCAGGTCCTGTTGCTTTCTTCCTAAAATTTCACATAGGTTGCCAAGTTCTGACCCAACTACCCCTGCAAATACTTTTGAATAAATAAATACAGGCCTTCTCCTTCCTTCGCACCAGTTGGTCTTACCAGGTGGTGTGGTAGCAGTTACTGGCCACGATGTCTTTCTGTTTTGAGCAGGCATGCTACAGAGGAAAGCTCCAGGCAGCCATTTTCACCTCCCAGCATCCCACATGGGTCCAGAAGGGCATCACTCTGGGATCCAAAGATGGTAGGTGCGACTGTCTGGATCTTTGCTCTGCAATACGCACCCTCTCTTAAAATAAAAAAAAATGACATTGTGGATGGCAGTTACTGATGGAGTGTGGGTTTTTCTTTGGGGGGGGGTTAGCCGAGGCCTCCCAGATCTGTGTCCCATTATCTGGCTCTAAAGGCGCCACTGAATGCCAGTGCAAGAAAAAAAAATAACGTTTATCTTGACTTCCTTGCCAGTTTTCCAAAGAAACGTATCGTTTCAAATATCTCAAGTGCTTATAAATATTTGCCAAACTGCCTTAAGATGAAATATGTGTAGTATGCTTGGCCAAATTGGATTTCCTTCCACTTATTTATTTTGCCTATGAGTTGCCATATGTTTGGAAAGCAGTCAAGTACTGAGTCTGCCTGCAGGAGAATGGGCAAGAGTAGAAAACTGCTCTGCATAAGACAAGAGAGGACTGGGAGAGCACTGATCATTTTTGTTACATGGATATCTACTTTCAACTATGAGGGTCATTTGTGAAGTCTAGCAGGCTGGAGAGCAGGAGCAAGCCATGATATTTAAGGCAGATAGGGTGAAAATGCTTGCTAACTTTTAAGTGGGGTAGGACAATTATTCAAAGCAGGGATGTTCGATTATGCAGACAGCTGCCAGATTGACTTAGATCCAGGCTTGCTCTCTACCACTGTAAGTCTTGTCTTTTCTGCTATGCCCCCAACCTCCAGACAAAAATAGGAAAGGGATAGGTTAGTTGGTGAGCACCCACCACCAGGATTCTTGGCAGGAAATGGCACTCCAATTACCATTTGCTAACAGGGCTTGTTCCAGGGTGCACAGAGGCTGGGCAAATTGTCATTTGCTCTTCCACCCAGTGGGCTTACTGTGATGGTGTACTGAGCAACAGCACTGACCAGGGGCGGAGCGAGGGCGGGACATTGGAGATGGGCCGCCCCGGGTTCCACCCAGGAGGGGGTGACACTCTGGGTGCCCCCCCCCGTGACGCCCAAGCTGAGCCCCGCCGCCCGGCACCCCATCTGTGTGGCGGCTGCCGCGTGCGAAAAGCAGCACAGATGGGGCAGCCTTATGTGCGCTGTTCGTGCACAGCAGCCTTATGAGTTGCCACTCGCTCAGTGGCTCGTAAGGTTGCCACAGGAGCAGCAGCACCAGCATAGGCAGACGTTCGTCCTGACGCGTGCGTCGTGACATCAGGATGTCAGGACGCATGCTGCTGTGGAGCAACGTCCCGCCCCCGGGGGGTGCCTCTGCATTTGCTCCGTTCGCCACAATCCATTGACACAATCCATAGTGGGCACCTATGAGCCGCCAATTATTTTGACATTCCCTGCATTGAATTGTCCCGGGACATAGTGATGATGTCAAAATGGAACATTCCTATCTGTCTGCTTCTCTATAATTAGGAGACACAGAACAGAGACTGGTGGACAGATACAGCTCAAGGTCCCTCTTCAGGCAATTACAGCCAGCAACTGCTTACCTGCCTCAGGTTTATTTGCCAGTGACTAGGAGGCCTGCTGTTGGACCTTTCATCGGCTGCAACGACCCACAAGATACTCTGTGTGACCAACATGTACTCTCAGATACACCCAACTTTTTTGGTGGGTATGGCAATCACTGGGTTCAGGTAACAGCCCTACTTTCACTTTACAGAAAATATTGAAATGTAAATAGACCAGCTGTCCCAGTGGCAGAAAAAGAAGCTTTGTACTTTCCCCTTCCATATTTCCAGCCTTAATTTGCATTTTAATTATATTTCTCGGTGTGTCTTAGATTATTTGAAAATACTGCTGACAACTGTTGAAACTATATTCTCCATATGTATTCTCTGTATCTACTTTGAACATGCTGAATGCAAAGCAGATTGGGGAAACTTGTTCCTCGAAATTTTATAGATAATTTGAAGGTCCTGTTGTTCCTGCCTGCCTAAGCAGGAGGAAGCCAACAGAAGAAAAGATCACTTTTCTTGTAGGTACATTTATGTATTTGTTTACAGTACTATATTTATAGAACCACCCTAAAAAAAGAAGTTCTTTGGGCAGCTCACAAAACAGAATACATTAACATATAGTTTTTATTGTTTTATATTGTAACAATTTATTTTTTTAAAAAAGAAAAAACTCTGAAATCCAGTTAAAACACTTTTAAAGACACAATTTAATACCAAAAGGCCCAGACTGTGAACCATAAGGGATTTTGGATGAATAGAAAAATATTTTACCTGGAACTGAAAATGCAATTAAGATGGCTCCAGGTGAACGTCTGCTAGTCCTTCATTCATCCTTTCTTTTTAGATCACCCTTCAATGGAGGTTCCTAGGGTGGTGCCTAGTTTATTATTAAAATCTCTTTAGAAGCACTTTTATCATTTCGGTGCTGCATAAAGACTTCCTTGTTTTGCCCAGGCATTTTCAGCATTTCAGCATATTAACTATTATTTTTGGTGATAGGTTAAGCTGCTCTGTTGATTTAGTTTAATTGTATAAATGTGGTTTATGGTCTGTATTTTGTTTTAGGTGATTTCATGCATTCTGTGCCCTCCCCTGGTGTCTATTGAGATGCAAAGCAGGTGACATGCATTCTAAGCCAGTCCTCCCTTAGGCAGCTGCCCTTGAGATGTTGTTGTTCTGCAACTCCTACCAAGCTGGACCATTACCCATGCTAACTGGGGCTAATGGGAGCCCAGCAACCTCTGAAGAGAACCTGGTTGTTCTAAATATAAACATCCTAAAATAATAGGAGGTTTTTTTTGTAGCTCCTATAAGCTTCAAACAAAAAGCAAAACTACATTCTAAAATGTCACTAATTCTATTAGATTTTTAAACATATTCAACACCTCACCATTCTTATACACACAAGAGAGAGGAATATCTTGAGGTTTATGAGGCAGTTTTATAATGAAAGCCACTTCTTGGTTGTTAAGGTGTTTGTCACCACACCACTCTAATCTGAATTGGCTTTCAAATCCACATCACAACTAATCCACATGCCTTTGATTCTCCGGCTAATTAGAATGCTTTTCTCTCTTATAGATATCTCCAAGCATATTTGTGTGTTTATGCTAAAACACCTGTTTTTAGCTGATAAACGACAGAGTCTTTGGATATCAAGCTTAAGCTGCGTAGAGTGCATTAGGCAAGCACTCCGGTATGTAAAGATCGAACAAATCTCCACATTCATTGAGCATAATTCATTTTGCATCTCATGCACATTATACCATTAAAAGAGCACAAAGCGGGAGTGTTGTCCCCTTGGGGGCCTTGTATCATCCATTCTGCTAACCCAGGACTTCCTGGGTTGTTTTCAAGATACACAGGAATATCCACCTTTCTTTTAAAAAAGAAAAGAAAAGTGTGCTTCTTGGTAGTGAATAAATGCCTGGAGAAAAAGATTAATGATTCACCTGAGTTATAGAAGCACGGTGATTTAATAGGAATTGTGGCTAAGTTTGCAGGATAATATATGACTCTCCAACTTAACAGTAGCTCAGGGATGGGGAACCTGACTTACACCCAGCCAGCATGGCCAATGGTCAGGGGAGATGAACATTGTAGCCCAACAACATCAGGAAGGCCACAGGTAGGTAGTCATTACATTATTTGTCATTCCAGATGATTCACACATGCACATATACGAACATATTTCTCCCATATTTCATGATGAGATACCTTTGAATCTGAGTTGCAGCTATGAACTGCTTCCATAAAGGAAAATGTTGTGTGACATGAAAACCATTTGTAGTATTTGATCTGTGGCAGTTGATTCAGACCACCACCGGATCAAAATAAGAGTAGACATGTGTGAAGTCATATTCCGAGCAAAACTGGAAGTAGTACAGTCAAACCTCGGTTCCCAAACACCTCTGTTTTGGAACGTTTCAGCTCCTGAACGCCACAAACCCGGAAGTAATTGTTCCAGTTTTTGAACGTTTTTTGGAAGCCGAACATCCGACGCGGCTTCCGTTCAAGTGCAGGAAGCTCCTGCAGCCAATCAGAAGCCGCGTCTTGGTTTCTGAACATTTCGGAAGCTGAACAGGATTCCAGAACAGACTACGTTCGACAACCAAGGTTTGACTGTACTGAAAATGTTCCCTCAACACATGTGCCTCCATATTGCCTATATTAGTGGTCAGTTGTAGAAGGCACTTAAAAGTTCAGTGTGTGAATCATGTATCAGTCACTACACCACTTAAATTAATGTGATGGCAAGTATAAGCCAACCTTGGATTTCAATATGCAACTAAGGATGCAATCCTATACACACTTGCCTGGGAATAAGTCCAATTATTGGCCTCCCTTTCTCAATTCTAAAGAAGTCTACTTCCTGCCTGAGACTACAGCAGAGACAAATGACACACTAGGCAGCAAATGGTTCTCTAAACTATGCTGATATATATTTTTCTGCAATGAATTTTGCTCTCAAAAGTGACCATTTTAATTTCATAGCCTCTGAACCTTGCATGGAGAAAAAAGGCCCTTCATATACAGCTCAGCTCTTAAGAGAATCCACAGTCCATAGACTTTCAAGAAAAAAAATGATTAGTTTAATATCAATCCTGATATAGCTGGCGATATATTTATAGCTGTAACAAAACATTTCATCTCTGTATCGAATTTTCAGAGTCTGAAATAGCATCCCGTTTTTCCACTGGGAAAAATATACAGAGTTCGAAAGAGTAGTTCACTGGCTTGACAGTATTGATGTTTCACTGATATAGGTCGGAGTAAATAAAACACAATCAGTATTTAAATGAGTTCAATAGAGCCAAGCTATACACTTACAATTAAATTAGGCATGGGTGCCAGCTCATTACATTTTGCTGTCGGAAAGAAGAGCCAAAATAACACAGTTTCCGCTGCACCCCACTAGGCTCGACATTTTTAAAAAAAGACTTTTTGCACCACTCAGACACCAATACCTGCCTTCATCCTCAGCTCACGGTGCCACCTGAATATGTCAGTTTTCATTTATTTCTGATTCTCCCTTTTCCAAGTTTAACTTAAATTCTTCATATTTTTGCATCAGCTAGCATTTTTTAAAAGTCCTCATGCGAATTCACCAGTATTTTAATACAAATTTATCCTAATACACATTTGTATAAAGCATGTTGGGCACGTAGTTTATGTGATGCTTCTTGGGACTCAGCTACACCAGTCAAATACATTGTTATAACTGCGTTATAAACATGCGGCACCAGATGGTGCTGTAGAGCAATAATCTGTTGCCAATGGGAATTTCAATAAAGAGCCCTTACGTTTCTTTCTGTAGTGTTTCTTTTATCTGTATAGATCCAGCCGAGGTATGTTATTTTTACCACTATATTCACTTTAATGCACACTTTTACCATAGTATGTGCATTGTTGTGCACATCAGTTGGCTGGAGAACAAAAATTTGGAGAAGCGTGGATTTTGAAAGAGATGCATTTCAGTTTCAGTATCTCTCTAGGAAGTGCGAGTTAGGTAGGTTCATCTTTAAATGTGAACTGAACCACATCCCCCCCCCCACTGAACCTGAGGCAGCTCATCTCTCCCTCCTGCGTGGGCGACCTGACTCTGTGTACTTAGTTCACTGCCAAACAGAGGCCTACCTAGGTATGGGCCACCCCATAGGGGGCACAAAAATCACCCCAGAAATGTGAGTAAAGTTGCTGCTTTAGACAAGAACTGGGAGCTGAGCAGTAGGCAAAATGGAAAGCTAGTATGAAGGTAGACCACTGGAGAGTATGGACTATATGTGTTTGTGGAAACACACCACACCATCATGGCGAGATCAAAAGCTGTCCATCCATATTGCACCGTGGCACAAAGAAGTGTGAATATTTTTTGCCCTTCCTCCCAGTGGTGGAGGAACCATCTCCGGCACCAGGACCAGGACACTGAGGGGCGCGGTGAACTGCCCGGCGGTGCACGCATGGCATCCCGTACGGACTGCACATGTGCAGCATCCTGTACGGTCACTGTGTGAGAGGCAACCTGTACAGATGCCTGTATGGACGGCACCCACATGCGGTGCCCATACTGACTGTGCACGTGCCCTCGGTCACTCCACAGCTGGGGGGAGGCAGCAGGCCATCTTGTCACACACACCCCAGAGTGGTACCCAGGGTGGCCCACCCCCCTCCGTACGCCCCTGCTTCCTCCTCACCTCACCCTCACGTGGGTCGTGTAAAATGTAGTGATTTCTAATGCGGCTATAGTGGTAAAGTGATTTTTCAGGGGGGCACTGATACAGCTCCTTGCCAAAGGTGCAAGGGACCCTAGGTACACCTCTGATGCCAAACAGTAACTGGCATCCTTTGCACCTTTTGAAAATGAAGCCAAAGAATATTGTGTGATGATAGAGTGCATCTTCCCTGCATTCAGTGTACCCAGGTAACATCATGAAAATATACAATTCCCCGATTCTTCATGACCAATGCCACCCCTTGCCTGGTTGCAGTGACAATTTCAATATTGTCATGACTTCATAGCCAGGGAGGCTACAGCACACAAGGGCTCAGAGATGTTCTCCTAAACAGAGTATACCCTGGGGAAGATTTGGATGGAGATATTTCACTGCTCTGTGATGCAAGCTTGGATGGTAACATTTCAGACAACCTTACTCAACACTTACAGTGGGCAGCAACAGTCTAATTAGCCAAAATCAGATTCATAGCAAAGAACAATTCTAAATGGGGATTTGCTCCAAATCCTTCTTGCCATGAAGCTGTAGCAGCTGCTTCTTCAACTGTCAAGGGAGGAGGCCCCACAGTCTCTAGGTTGAACTGTTCTCTTAGAAAGGCCTTCCAAGAAATTCAATAGTACCACTCTGTACTGCAAAATCCATTGCTTTTTGTCCTAGGTCAAGCAGTTCCCCAAGTTAAACCAAGAAAGTTGTGTTTAAAATAAGACCATATCCTTAATTCCCAACATACTCACAGCCCACTTTTGTTTGTACTCAGCTTTCGTCACTAGGAGACATTGCCGGCAAACTTAGATACTTCATTTCTTTTTGGAAAGTAGAAATGTAGTCTAGGCATTATTTGTGACTATCAGTTCAGCATGAAGACTGTGGTTCTGTAGGCAATAGTTTGCATGTCAGAAAAAAACTTTGTAACTGTAATGCACGGGTAGCCACCATGACACCCTCCAGACTTTGCTGCGACTCCCAGCAACCCTCACCATTGACCATTCTGACTAGAGCTGGAGTCCATCATCATTTGGAGGGCACCATGTTGTAAGAAAAGTTCAGCAACTCCATACAGGTCCTATGAGGGTTGTACAATTTCATTCCTTGGAGATTTTTTTCAGTCAAAAATTGGAAAGAGGTCTGTTGGGAATGCACTGACATTTTAGAGCACGGAAGAGGATTTCATGAACCAGTGGGTCCTGCTATTTTGATTGGTTGCTATTTATTACTTTGCCAATTAGCTTTTTAAAAAAGAATCATACATGTGCATTAGGTTTATAGGATAAAGTCCAGTCAAGGAGCAGAAATCAACTAAGCATACAAAGCTTTATCTAAGGACTCAACTTTTTTTTCTTTGCCAAAGAGGCTCATCTGCTTCAGCTCCAATATTTTGTTTGCTTTGAGAGGTAGTCACTAGAGCTGCAAACCCAACAGCCACAGCTTAGCAGAGTAGCTCCATCCAATTGGAAGTGATGGGCAATGTCCCATATTCTTCCTTTGCCTTGTGCTTTTGCGGGCATCTGGCAATAGGCACACAGGGAACCATGTGCTGCTCATATCTACATTTTCAGGAAAGCCTGCAGCTGAGCACGGTTCCCCAAGGCCCTCATGAACTTATCCTTCCATCTGTCCTGCATGAACAGGATGACACGGGGAGCGTTCTTCTAACATTATACTCCTTTGCTCTGCCTGCTAGAATACTTCAGAGTATGAAGCTGAGGAAAGAAATGAGCATGATCTTACTGACACAAGGAAATCTGTCCATTGTCACAGTCTGGAAGGAAGAGAACAAGTGCAGCTCATTGAGAAGGACTGAGCACAGAAAACGAACGTGCACTTATCTTTTCCCTTCATGATTCAATGGCGATTCAACTCCTGATTTAGTATCTGACTTTTTAACAGTGGCATCTAAACAAAAGAGCTTTCGCTCCTGGTTATATATAATGTATAATTAATTTCTGATAAGGGATTATGTTTTTGTGGCCACTCAAACTCTTTTCATTCAAGTGCCTACAGCAAAATGGCATTGCCCACAGTGTAGTGCTGCAGTGCAACATGTTGGTCTGTGTGGCTGTGATGTATACAAGAATAAGAGACCTGCAATGCATTTATAAGTTGTTCTTCAGAAACTTGTATATGCCCAAAGAATAGCACTCTATCAACCTATAGGCAGTACTTGAAGTATAGCCCATCTCATCCTTACGGCTTGGGGTAATGGACATACATCCACAGAATCATAAAACTGTAGAGTTGTCAGGGACCCTGAGACTCATCTAGTCCAACTGCCTGCAATACAGGAATCTCAACTAAATCATACATGGCAAAACTCTGCTTAAAAAGCTCTACGGAAGGAGAGTCCAACACCTCTCACGGGAGTCTGTTCTACTGTAAAACAGCTCTTACTCAGAATCCCCTGTCTTGTAAGTTGAATCCATTGGTTTGGGTCCTAGCTTCTGGAGCAAGAGAAAACAAGCTTGCTCCATCCCACATGTGACAGTCCTTTAGAAATTTGAAGATGGCTGTATCATCTCCTCTCAGCCTCCTCTTTACCAGTGTAAACATAACCATTTCCCTCAACTGTTTCTCATAAGGCCTAGTTTCCAGACTCTTGATCATCTTAGTCACTGTCCTCTGCACACATTCCAGCTTCTTAATATCCTTCTTAAATAGTGGTGTCCAGAACTGGACACAGCACTCCAGGTGTGGTCTGACCAAGGCAGAATAGAGTGGAGTATAACTTCCCTTGATCAGCATACTATACTTCTGTTGGTGCAGACTAGAATAGCCAGGAGAATGCCACTACCTGGCACAAAACTGGTATTGCTAATTGTGTACAATTTGATGTGTCATAACAGAGATTGCGGTCTCCAGCCAAAGTCAATTAGGATTCTATAGGTCCATAAATAGTGGCCATCAAACAATGGCTAGATAGTGAAGATTTTGGAATACAGGTGTAGATGATGATGATGAAGATTTGTAAACCACCCTATACCAAAAGATCTCAGGGCAGTTCACAATATAAAATTACAATATTAAAAGCACAAGATACATAATAAAAATAAGAACAAAGACAACCCAATGATCCCTCTTTCCACAACACATTTAAAAGGGCATCAGATGTCAATTAGTCAAAGGCCTGGTTAAAGAGGAATGGTTTTGCCTGGCACCTAAAGGTGTATAATCAGCTGAACTTCCCTTGTGAGATCATTCCACAGATGGGGAGCCACTGCAGAATACAGGTGTAATTTACTACACCAGATGGTGTAGTAAATCAAGCATTTTTGGCAACAACCATTTCACAACAGGTAATATAATAATCATGCCTAATCATCATCATGATTGTCCATCGCACAGACCCCAGCCATAGAAAAGAGTTTGGGTGTTAGCATGGAGACTACATAAGTCAGATGAGGAGGAGGAAAAAAGACAATCCACTGTAGCCTTGGGAGTAAAGTGTGCCTTTGAAGCTATTTCACCCCAACAAAAATGGCAAGTCTCAAAATATGGTCCACAAGCATCTTGCTATGAAAAGTACCCTAGTCAACCTAATCAGAGGGACATGAACAGAGACTGAGAGTCAGTCTGGAACCCACCGAACACAGGTATCTCATGAGTATGAAACCCAGAGTGCTGAAATAATGATTATTAGTACTATTATTATTATTACCGTCTTTCCCCCTTTTTAAGACACCGTCTTATAAATTTTTTTCCTCAAAAAAACACAGGGTGGCTTATTTTCGGGGGGATGTCTTATTTTTATTACGTCAGTATGGTACGGTACAGCCTCCTCTGCGCGCTGAGCAGGCAGGGCAGAACTCCGCAAGAGGCGCGTTTCCCCCCCCCCGCGCCTCTCGCTGGTTCGCTGGCTCCCTGCGCACGGGGAACAGGCAGGGCAGGAAGAGGTGTCTTCCCCCCCCCCCCGCGCTAAGCAAGCAGGGCAGAACTCTGCAAGAGGCGCGTTCCCCCCCCGTGCCTCTCACTGGCTCGCTGGCTCCCTGCGCACGCAGGAGCAGCTGAGGAGGTGACAGGAACAATGGCAGCACCACGGCCTACTTTTGGGGTACGTCTTACTTCTCACAAAGGTAAAAAAAAACCTGCCATGGCTTACTTTATGACTACGTATTAAAAAAAGGGGAAACAGGGTAATTAAATTTATAAAGCACCCTTAGTAAAAGACCATAACATAGAACATAACAAAAAATGCCAATATGCAACACCACATCTATGCAATACAAAAATAAATACATAAATAAACCAGTCATAAAAACACAATTCTAATAATAAATACTTGACAAAATGCAGATTCTCATAACATGAGTTATTACTGAATCATCCCAGGTACAATTATAATATATATCCTATGGTCACAGCTTAAAAGTAAGGACTGGAAAATCAGCAGCAGGGTATCTAAAGTACAAAAGCAGTGCCAAAGAACACAATCTTCTCTCTACACAAAAGTAGCTCTTAATTCCTACCCCTCACAGAAAATGATAGATTCACCCAGCTCTCTCCTGGGAACTTTCCTTCTCTGTCCCAGCCTCTTACCCTGGAATAACTTCACTACCTTGCCTCTCACTCAGGGCCCTTCCACCATCAACCCGCCACGGTCATGTTGGTGCTGTCCTTGGCTTCAATGGCATCCCAGAAGGGGAGAGGGTGTTTCCCCCTTGAGGAGACTTCCACCAGCATTGGCTTCTTGCTGGGCAGCCCACTGCCTGCCTACTAAACAAAGACATACAGATCAAATGCCACAAACGAACTTCACCATCATTTCACGTTGTCTCAAACACAATGCTTCACTTGATAGATAGCTAATCTATCAAATATCCAGTAATCAAGTTATGACAAATCGTGTGCTGTAGGTGCTTATGTGAACCACCAGCCCCCTTGCCTCAAGTGTTCTTCCCCGAACAGTATGAACCTTATGTCAAGGTGCCTAAACTTTGGCTCTCCTGATGCTGCTGGACTATACCTCACTTCATTCCTGACTATTGGCCATACCAGCTGGGGCTAAAGAGAGTCTAACAACCTCTGGAGTGTCATGGGTGAACTACCCCTACTTTATGCAGACCCCCTTTAACTGCTCGACAGTAGAATCCTATATGCACCCTCCACAAAGTTCAATGGGATTTACTCCTGGGTAACTGAGTATAGGATTTCAGTCTAAATTAGGTTGAGAGTGACAGTAGGATCAAAGTCAAAGGAGACCTTCACTTCACGAGTCCTGCATTCAATTGATACATCTCTCTGCTAGATAACCCACCATTGCAAAGTACCTCAAAACGTTTCATCCCAAGCTATTACCTGTGGTTGCTAGGCTCTGTAGTGAGTGAAATTGGTGCCCATTATGCCTCAGCATTAAGATACCATTCACTGAATGAAGCCTTATTCAAGCCTAAGTGTGGCAAGGATGTTCTTCTATCTTGGTGGGAGCGGTAAAGCAAATTGGAAAGCAGATGGAAAACCACCAGTCACCCAAGTGCACAGGGGGGGAGAGTTAACACAGAGAGCAGCCAGCAATCAATTGCTGTGCCCAGCCAAGCTATTTGTGCCAATACTCAACTCTCTAGGAAATAAAAAGCACAATATTTCTAACATAAAAATGTCTGCTAAAACAGAGCAGTTTCTTTTTCTGAATCACCCTCCAGCTACATGACATTTATTTGCGAGGCAATGTCTGCTGAGAGACAAACAATTATTTTTCTTTTTTAATCTGAAAAAAGAATCTACATTCAGAGAAAGTTATTGATTTGCAAGATTTGGTAAAATGCATTTCAGAAAATCCCATCCCCTCTCTCTTTCTGTCTCTGACCATGGTAGTTGGGTGAGATTTTAATAACTGCTTTCAGTACAGCATGTCCAATATATCAAGCACATGAAATCTTGTTTATTTCATGCATTGCTCCCAAAGCACAAGATGGGGAAGAACCCACAAATTATCCTTATCCTTAGCAAACTGCATTCTGTCCCAGCAAGATTCACTGGGCTAAAAGAGACTCCTGACCCACCCCAGGACTACAGCAAGCCTTCCCAGGAAATGTGCTCCAGTCCTGCCCTGGGGCACTCTCTAATAGTGTAACAGCATGTTAAATAGATTCTCAGGTAACCCCACTGCTTACTTCTGTCCAGCATGAAAGCCAAAGAAATTTGCCTATGAGGGACATCAGCAATCATGGCAAGACGTAACCCATGGTTCCTGGTGTCAAGGACACTGCTGGGCATGCTTGCAGCAGGATCTGAAGATGCCATAAAGCAGGCACCCCCAAACTCAGCCCTCCAGATGCTTTGGGACTACAACTCCCATCATCCCTAGCTAAAAGGACCAGTAGTCAGGGATGATGGGAATTGTAGTCTCAAAACATCTGGAGGGCCGAGTTTGGGGATGCCTGCCATAAAGTAATTCCCATGGCTTCTACATTTCCCATGGCATTTTTTTTGCACCTATCTTACATTCTTATCCCACCTTTCAACCAAGCACCTCAAAGTGGGGGACTCCAGTTTACTTTCCTACCAACCCTACAAGGTTAGATTAGACTAAGAAACCGTGATCTGCCAAGGTCATTCTTGTGAGCTTTATGGCTGAGTAGGAGTACAAAGATTTAAAAACCAAGTAAGTAATTCAAACAGAATAAAAGTCAAGATGGTCTTTTATTGACAAAGGTCTACAAATGTGCTCATCTGTTTATGAAATAAAGATCCTAAAATAAGAGTGGCTTGCTAAACAAGTTCATGCCCAACACATAGCTTGCCATTGTATCCTATAAAAAGGGGCCAGTTTTCAAAGCATAGAAATAAAGAATAAACAAAGCTGAATATTACCTGAATTCAAAACAAATAACTACTTTCCAATATGAGTTATTGCATTGCATGTTGTGTGTGGCTCTTAAATTCTATTTATGTTTTGTCAGTACTGTAAAACAATTTCCCAGATTTTCTTCAACCATTCTGTATTTCAGGCCGCCTCCAATGTTCAGCAATGCACAGCCTCACCTGCTTTTATGAAGTTGGTAACAACTATAAGTCTACCCATTTGTTTCTGCTTTTAAATAACAGTGAATTGCTTTGGGATTTGCTGTAAACTGATAATTTGTAATATGTTCTATCTCAGCACTTCCATAAGGTACAACCACTATGAGGTGCCTCTGTGTTAGAAAATGAAATGAATGCAGCTACATAAATGACACCCCATTTCACCCCATACAAACTGGTATGGACATTCATCTTAACATATTTTTACTTCAACATTTTGTATTCATAAATCCTATATTTCATTTAATGAATGAATATAATATAATAATTTATATCTTGCCTTATCTCTACATAGCCCAAGGCAGCACACACAGTTCACCCTCCCATGTTATCCTCACAACAAGCCTGTGAAGTACAATAAGCCAAGAGATCATGATTGAACCCCAAATCAACCAGTGAGCTTCATTGCAGAGAGAGGATTTTAATCTGGATCTCCCAGGTAGTCAGAGATTCTTAACCCATAGACTACATTGATTTTAAGAACTATGCTACCATGGCGTACCACAGCACCACCCGCGTACCATGGACGCAGGTGGTGCTGTGGGTTAAACCACAGAGCCTAGGGCTTGTCGGTCAGAAGGTCGGCAGTTTGAATTCCCGCGACGGGGTGAGATCTCAGTACTCGGTCCCAGCTCCTGCCAACCTAGCAGTTCGAAAGCACATCAAAGTGCAAGTAGATAAATACCGGTAGGTACCGCTCCGGCGGGAAAGTAAACGGCGTTTCCATGAGCTGCTCTGGTTCGCCAGAAGCAGCTTAGTCATCCTGGCCACATGACCCGGAAGCTCCCTCGGCCAATAAAGCAAGATGAGTGTCGCAACCCCAGAATCATCTGTGACTGGACCTAATGGTCATAGGTCCCTTTACCTTTACCATGGCTTTAATGAACATTTTCAGCTATGCGCTACTGATCTTTTTCAGTACAAGACTTTTGCAGAAAGTTTGTGGTGTATTCTGTCCCACCCCCACACCACAATCAATATAAAAAGTCTGAATGCATTGAACAGTTTTGTAACAAGGTTTTGTACAGCAAAAGTGCTTGAGCCTCAGTGGTAAAACAAACTGTTCCAGTAAGTATCTGTCACACTTAAAAATGAACATCCCTCAACCAAGAATCTCATACTGACAAAATTAGATTATTAAACTGTGCACTGATAAAACATCTGGTATATATTGGCAGGGAACATCACCATAACAAGCCTCCCATGGCCAGGTGGGATTGAAGTAAAATTGCATGAAGGCTCATTGAAAAGTGTTCTTTATTTTTGTTACCATTAGCTAGAATATAAAGAAGTCTTCTATAAACATGCCCTCCATCCCACATTCCATCCTCCATGTTTCAGAGCTTTCCCTTGTAACAATTTTTGACCTTCACATGTTCAGTTCCTTCTTTTAGCCCTTTACCTTATAGAAGGGAAGAGTATTTGTTATTCATTAGCAATAGATCAGGAGTCTGGAAAATTGTGCAGTTTGCTTATGGGCTCAGTAAACTGTACACCTGTGGATGAATAAGTTCAGGAGAAAATGACAACTTTCTCATATGATTAGGAAAAGACATAACTTCAGAGGCATAAATAGATGTATGTTTTCCTATGTGCTGCACCAGGTGTTTGGCTCCACTTGTGAATCATTTGGGAAGGCTTCAGGGAAAGCTTCCTTTACCCCTTCAATCATCATTTTCAAAAATGTATTTTTGCCAGCTTGAAGTTCCAATCATTCTAGTGAAATGTAACCTTGGTCATTATGGAGCCAAAGATGGCAGGACCCAAATGGAAGCAATCTCTAAAACAGGGCAACTTGCAGCCCTCCAGACTCCAGCTCCCATCAGCTCCAGTCACCATGGACAGCAGATTCAAGGATAATGGGAGTTGTAGTCTAGCAACATCCAAAGAGCTACAGGATCCCCACCAATGCTCTAAAGGTTGCTATCAAGCATTCATGGTGGGTTAGAATGAGCATTCTGCTCTTTACTTGAACTAGACATTCAACAGATATTACTCTAAGACAGAAAGCAGAAGGTATGGATATGCATTGATGAGAAATGTCAAGACATGGGTTGAATTAACTACATGAACGAGCCGAGATTTACAGTCCTATTCTCAGCTTAATAGCTAATCTGAGCCAAACTTTATAATGAAAGAAAAGGAAATCCATCATCATAGATTAGTGGTAGAGCACATGCTCTACATACATAATATCCCAGATTCACACAAAAAGGCTCTCAGATTCCTGAAAAATACCTCAGCCTGAAATCCTAAGGGTTGTTGCCTGCTAGGGTAGGTGTTACAGGTCCAGACAGACAGAAAGGTCCAGCCTGACAATTTTTCCCCTTCTCCCACAATTATACCAGTTTTCTGACAAAATCTGAACTTTCCATATCAGAAAGCATTTAGTGTGGTATGACAGCCTGGAATTTAATGTTTTCTCCTTCTCTGCTTCTCTTCCTGCCCTCCTGGTTTGGTCCAAGTGCAGAAATATTACATTTTCAGAAAATGGATTTTGCCATAATGCAGAATAACGCTTGCCCTTGAATTTTGCACATATCCCTATATTGCTGAGGACTGTAATAATTAAGACACAGCTAATTTATATACATTGACAGAGTGTTTGCTTCCTAAACAGCATTTGGCCAGTGAGTAAAACAGCACACGGAAGCATGTGGGAAATCAATTACTGCAGGAAATGTTTTTGTACAATATTAAATAGCATATTTGCTGAATGATATGTGAAAGTATCTCAGCTTCAATCAAATCCACATTCTTTAAATTTATATGCAAGATTCATTTTCCTGCAAATTATTCACCTCTCTTTCAGTGTGTCATGGAGAATCAATAATTAGGCACATATTTTTCCCCCATAGTGGGTGGAAATCATATGCATGTAAAAAATCTGGTCTGCCTAGTTTTTCTGGGGAAAGTCATACCTCAGGGGTGTTCACATTTGCAAATCAATATCCATTCCAGAAGACAGATGAGTGGGAGGGATAAGCTTCTGAAGATATTGTGGGAGAAGAAAACAGGTGGCTGAGGTCTCAGGAACTTAATGGGGCCTTAGGGAGGTTGTTCCTTACAATAGAGTAGGGTACAGTGACAGTCTTTGGTATAATGCAGCCTCCCACAATGGAAAAGCAGAGTTTATGAAGATTATTATTATTGATTAGATTTCTTTTCATTCATTTGGACTCTAGAAGTGCCATGGTGGCTCTGTAAGAGAAGGCAGTCTTTCAGATATTTGGGGTGTTAGTTGCTAGGGCTTTAAATACTAACATGAGCACCTCTTGTATTGGGCCTGGAAACAAACTGGTAATCAGCAATAAGAATGCTGAATTCTATGACACTTACATATACTGTAAGGTAAAAGGTAAAGGACAGTTAAGTCCAGTCAAAGGCGACTATGGGTTTGCGGCGCTCATCTCGCTTTTCAGGCCGAGGGAGCCGCCGTTTGCCCACAGACAACTTTCCAGGTCATGTGGCCAGCATGACTAAACCGCTTCTGGTGCAATGGGACACCATGACGAGTGGTAGAGCGCATGGAAATGCCATTTACCTTCCCACCACAGCGGATGGTGCTGTGGTCTAAACCACTGAACCTCTTGGACTTGCTGATCAGAAGGTTGGCAGTTCGAATCCACTCAACAGTGGTGAGCTCCCATTGCTCTGTCCTAGCTTCTGCCAACCTAGCAGTTCAAAAGCACACCAGTGCAAGTAGATAAATAGATAGATAGGTACATATACTGTATATAGGGTTGGGAGTGTCGTTTTTGCCTATTTACCTCAGAAATAGCTCAAAAGCATCCAATTTATTTTCACTTTATGTCAACCCTACTAAGGATAGCTGTATTTCATATTATACAGGCATGGGAGCATCTGTAGTACTCCAGGTGTTGGACTACAATTGTAATGATCCCTGAGGTCCAGCAACAGAGGCTCCTCACACCATCTTAAAACAAAGGGGGAGGGACCTTTGTCTCAAAATGAGATGGAAAGGTGTTGGATTCAACCCAGGCTATGATAGTTGCACTTATACCACAAAAGTATATTCAGTTCAAATATGGGCAACAGAATAATAGAAACTAAATAATAAATATATGCACTTGGACTAGGTGTACCTTTCATAGTTGTTGCAAGCTGGTTAGTGACTCAGAATTGAGGGGAAAGTTAGAATATTCATTTTTTAAAATGTAAAATATTTTTATTCCCATTCTTCTGGTGCAAAACCACCACTAAGACCAACTTCCAATGTTTAAAAAGTACAATTTTATAAAAACAAATATAAATCAACCTACTTAAGAGGCAGGTTCAATAGATGAAACATAAAAACCACTACTATTCAGAAGATACCTCAAGGCAGCCCTATTTAGGGAAGCTTTTAAACTGTGATATTTTAATGTATTTTGTGTCTGTTGGAAGCCACCCAGAGTGGCTGGGGAGACCCAGCCAGATGGGCGGGGTACAAAAAAAAATTATTATTATTATTGTGTATAGCAAAAAGCCTGCCAGAATAATAAAAAAGTCGTCAATAACTGGCAAAAATGATGAGAAAGATGTAACATTATTACCCTACTTGCAACATTTGTACCTAGATGCTGCATAGTAAGGGGTGGAGGGGGGGGGCTTGTGGGGCAGGCACAACTTTGGAGAGAAATGGTGAGGCCAGTTCCAAGATGCCAAAAGGTGAACAGGTAGGAAACTAGACTAGATGACAGTGGTGCCAGAATGGTGGGGCAAGGCAGTCTAGAACCAGAAAATGTAAGGTATATTTGCTATCTGGGCTGAACTCTGCTCAGAGGAAGTCCCAGGAAAAAGAATGCAGAGTGATCAACCCACAGTCAGGTGGGGAGGAGCAATGAAAAGAAAAGTAAAATTCTCCCCCTCCCCCCCAACAAGCAATGCAAAGGTTTAATAAGCAGAGCTCAACTCATTGACATTCTGCGGTTCCGCTCTGCTTGTGGCACAAAGCCTTTTACAAATACATCCTTTCTTCCCTTCACAGAGCTTCCTAACATTTATTTTATTTTTAATTGTAAAGAAAAGAATTGAAAGCCTGGCCCATTTGTGCTTACAGCAGCAGAGGGGTTTTCCATACCAGCTTGCAGCCCAACAACTCTTCCAAGAACGGCGTTCTTCAACTTTGGGTCCTCAGATGTTGTTGGACTACAACCTCTATCACTCTCAGCCTTAGCCAATGGTCAGGGATGATGGGATTTGTAGTACAACAATACCTGGGGACCCAAGGTTGAGAAGCCCTGGCTAAAATGGCCATGTGACCACAATATACTGTATTAGGTGGCGGCAAAGAGCAGTGTAATACCGTCTTTCCCCCCTTTTAAGACACCATCTTATAATCCCCCCCTCAAAAAAACACAGGGTGGCTTATTTTCGGGGGATGTCTTATTTTTATTACGTCATTATGGTACGGTACAGCCTCCCCCTGCGCGCTAAGCAGGCGGGGCAGAACTCCGCAAGAGGCGCGTTTCCCCCCGTGCCTCTCACTGGTTCGCTGGCTCCCTGCGCACGGGGAACAGGCGGGGCAGGAAGAGACGTCTCCCCCCCCCCGCGCGCCTCCCCCTGCGCGCTAAGCAGGCGGGGCAGAACTCCGCAAGAGGCGCGTTTCCCCCCCGTGCCTCTCGCTGGTTCGCTGGCTCCCTGCGCACGCAGCAGGGGCTGAGGAGGCGACGGGAACAATGGAGGCACCACGGCTTACTTTTGGGGTACATCTTACTTCTCACAAAGGTAAAAAAAACCTGCCATGGCTTACTTTATGACTATGTATTAAAAAAGGGGAAACAGGGTAGGTTTCACGGAGTTTAAAATGTGATGCATTTCTATTGTAGACAGAAGAAAGAAATTTTAAGAATCAATAGACCGGAGTGCAACAAGGCTTTCCCCTCTCTCTTCCCTGCAAATAACCCCAACCAACCTCCAGAACAGAACACACAGGGAAAGGAGAAAGGGGTCTTCCATCTGACAAGCTGATTTGCTCTTGCTGACAGAAGGTTTACCATAGTGTTTATTTGAATTCCTCCCTGTATCTCCTGGGTTGTCATAATGAGCTACCTTAGTTTGTCTTTATATTCCAAAACTGTTTCGCTGAATGGTTATTATAAATTACCTGAACATAATATTTATTGAAATCTCTGTATCCCCATTTCATCATCTGGCCTGCTGAGACAACGTCAAGTTTTTGGTGTGGTTGGTTTTTTTTTTATCATCAGCTTGTGGAAGCTCTCTTGGAAGCAATATAATTAAATACCTCCAGGAAGCCTACAATTTACCCATAGTCTATTTTTCCTCAAACCAATATTTCCAGGGAGTTTGGTTCCGATCATAAAATCATTTGCTCTCAAGTAATCTTGTTAAAGTCAGTGAAGCCATTCTGCAGTCTAAAAAATTTGAAAACACAAAGGATTGCAATCCTCCTCACAGTTCATCTGCCCAAATCCCACACATATCACTAGACTTCAGGCCCTTGCATGCAAGGGATGATGAAGGTGCACCACATAACCTGTTGAGCCCAGTGGGAGTTCAATTAAAAGCCTTGGATGTCAGGCTGTGGGACCTTACTTGGCAGACCACCACATGGAAGCCAGCCAGCCAATCCACATGGGCAGCATTTGAGGAGTCACATGATCAGGAAGAAACATTTTCTGCTTCTGTGTAAATCCCTTGTTCTGCTATTGCTCTTCACATAGGCAAATTAGTTGTATGTTTTATTGTTGCAACTTGAGTCCTTATGGTGAAGAGTATGAAAGAAATTCTATTTAAAAATAAATCAACATAAATGTGGCTGGCATTCAATACTTATTTATCCTGCATGCCTGTTTCTGCTCACTGTTCCTCTGACCCTGCCTTGCTGAGACTACAGTGGTACCTCAGGTTACAGATGCTTCAGGTTACAGACGCTTCAGGTTACAGACTTCGCTAACCCAGAAATATTACCTAGGGTTAAGAACTTTGCTTCAGGATGAGAACAGAAATCGTGTGGCAGCAGCAGGAGTCCCCATTAGCTAAAGTGGTACCTCAGGTTAAGAACAGTTCCAGGTTAAGAACGGACCTCCAGAATGAATTAAGTTCTTAACCCGAGGTACCACTGTATTACTGTCACACATTGCCTGGAATAAGGGTTTAGCTCACTTTATGAACACTAAAAATGCATTGTAAAGAATTTTGGACCATGTGTTAACAGCCACATGGATAGAAACAGGAGGTTGGACTTCAGAAGGTGAAAGCCACTTGAGGTTCAACTAACAGCACAATCTTAACCACATCTACTCAGTATCCACTGTATCTTACTCCCAGGGAAGTGAAGTTAGGATTGCATCCTAAATGTAATTAAGATCAAGAGCTTCTTATGGGATTATGCCAGCATACATTCCTGATGGTGGCATTTATAAACAGTGTGGACTCCACTCTGCTGGCATGGGTTTGGAGGAGTAGCACTTACTAATGAGTGTGACTTGAAATCTTATAATAACATTTCTGACTGGTGAAACCGCATCCTGTTCCTCTGTGCAATTCTGTAATTGAATTTGCTTAGATTACTAAATGGAATGCTATGGATGTTGCTTTCTTTATCACAAGGACTCCAAGTGATCTTGAAACTGAATGCTGCTTGGCGTAAGGTGAAGGCCTTGTACTCAGTACTGTAATAGATTTAGGTAGGTAACAAACAAGGAGAGGCATATTGCCGCTCAGAAATAAGAAGAATGCATGATTCAATTTCTGTTCGGCATTCTGCAGTTTATTTCTGGGTTTATCATTTAGAAGCACTAAGGTTTGACATTTTGTATGACATTATTCACAAGGGCATTGCCGTCAGAATGCTTGCTAAAAATATGGTCACCTGAAGAGATGATCAATGAGCATCCAGCCATTTTATACTTAATGCTCTTGTTTATTTCGCTTCCTTATTTACAAAATGAGCCGCCTGCTTGCTTGCAGGTGTTACCTGTTGGAGGGGAGTGAAGGAAATCTGCATATTCTTTCATATGAAGGTGACAATTTATACCACTTGCATTGGGTCAAATTGTGTCTCTTACTCCTCAGTGACAAATTTCCAGGCTCTTACAGAATATGTAATCAACTAACTCATGCAAGAAACATATTCAGGAACTCTGTTGATTATTGAGACAAGGAGGCTTGTACCTGAGAATGGAATTTGTCTTTTCTGGTTAAAGATGAGAATTTGCTGCTCTTAAATTAAATAGAACAAGGCATTTCTAAGCTGAATCAGAGAACAAATGCCTGCATTTTTTTACCAAGTTGCTGTATAATTTTAATTTGCTACATGGCAGTCAGCTGCTCTGAAATGCACCTGCCAAATGATATTGTGACACACAGGTCAAAGTAATTATATATTTCTAAATGTTATGTTTAAGGTTCAACCCCTCCTAAATCAAAACTTAATTTATTTCAGTGGGATATGTGTAGGAGGAACCACATTTCATGGACTGTAACCTTGGTGTCTTTGAGAACATGTTTACTTGACTTTCTGAACTTGTAATTGGAAGTGCACTACATCATTCTAAAATTGTTTATTTGATCTTAAATCAGTCTCGCTGTGAGTTTGATCAGGACTTCAAGAAGAATTCACTTACAGAAATTAAGACACTTCTGTCTGATGCTTTAAAATAACCATTACCCTTTTTAATGGTTGTTAAAAATAACCATTAAAATCTGTCTGATGCTTTTTAAAATAACCATAGCCCAGGGGTAGGCAACCTAAGGCCCATGGGCCGGATGCGGCCCAATCGCCTTCTCAATCCAGCCCGCAGACGGTCTGGGAATCAGCATGATTTTACATTAGTAGAATGTGTCCTTTTATTTAAAATGCATCTCTGGGTTATTTGTGGGGCCTGCCTGGTGTTTTTACATGAGTAGAATGTGTCCTTTTATTTAAAATGCATCTCTGGGTTATTTGTCGGGCATAGGAATTAGTTCATTTATTTATTTTTCAAAATATAGTCCGGCCCACCACATGGTCTGAGGGACGGTGGACCAGCCCACAGTTGAAAAAGGTTGCTGACCCCTGCCATAGCGCTTTGAATTAGAAAGTTTCCTTCTGTAAATTGGGATACATGGCCATCCTAGATGCCCTGAAGACTTTGGGTCCATTGGATCCCAAGTCCATAGATACCCTGAGGGACCTGATCCTCAGGCCTTTCAGCTATACTAGCCAGTTACTGCTGCAGTGGAAAAAGTCAAGACAACTGTCCTAGGTGGTCTGAAAATTCACGAAGCAATGAGATATCTGTTTTGGGTGTGCGCATGTGAATTGGTGAATATCCACATGCATCTGAAATCTGTCTTTTAGATTATCAGATGTGGGATTTTAAAACTAATTTGATATTGAATATTCTACAGGCAGGTTTATCTTTCCCTGCTATGGCTGCATTCAGGGGTGATGTTATGTCCTTACAATCATATTGTTGTAATGCACCCATCAATTGCTGAAAGGCTGATTGGTAATATTTTAGAGCAAGAGAACTCAGAGTTTGTAGCTGGCTGGTCTCTAAGGATGTTTAAGAAGGTGATATGTGGGATTTTTTATTTAAAAAATGCCCTCCCCGGTAGTGTTTATTGGTCAGAACATTGACTGTCAACTCACTCAAGATGAACTCTGGCCCAAATCCATAAGCAGAGGCAAAATGAATCCGTATTCCATATATCTTAGGTTGACAACTAGTTAGAAAAGAATCAATAAGCAACTATTTATCAAAGTTTTTTTGCTTAAAGAATCAGTCTTTCAAAAACTTTCCATTATATTTTGCATACATGGCTTCTCTCTGTCTACTTCTTTCATTTTTATGGGTTTTGTTTTATGGTGTATTTTAATTATTATGTATTTCAATAGTTTTGTGCAGGTGGTGTTTTTTAAAAAAATGTTTAGAAGTGTATTTTGGCAGTGAGTAATATATTACTAAACAAATAAAGTATTAATAATAAATATAGTAATGGTTAATACTCTGATAGTTAATATATTATTAATAATATATAAAATTATTATAAATAAATAGCAATAGTATTCATGGACAGAGTTCTAGCTGGAAATCCTACACAGTATCAAATACTGATTTCTCAATTAAGTATTGATGGGATTAACACCTATGCTCATTAGAAGAAACATGGCTGGGTCATCAATATCTAATTTGAGGTGAATGTCTATTGCATAATATATTTTACTGTTATTTTCCCTACCAGTAGTCAACATGTCCACCACATATAACTGCAGAATTCCTTGCAATTCAGACCCCTGTTTCTGATGATTACACATTTTCTGAAACTCATTTCTTATCTGGATTGATTTTTTTTAAAAAAAGAAACACCTCTGGCAGCCAGAGGCATGCTAACAGAGATATGGGTGCGTTCAAAGCAAATGCTATTCCTACTTCAATTAACAATTCTAGATACTTGGTGGTTTCCTTTTCAAAATGAAGGCAGTACAGCTGTCGTATTGATTCTTGCCTCTAGCAGTGGTCAGGACCATTTTCTGTCTTATCCCGCTTCCTTCCAAACTCCCAGGTACTGAAGTCACAGAGTTTGGAACCAATCCATCAGCTGTGCTGACATCTTGACGCATTTGAAAAAGAAAGGGCTTTTTCTTTTCTTTTTCAGAGCCGTTCTCCTGGCCCCAAACACTTCTGCAAAGACTTAATGTGCAGAGGAACCATGTCAGGGTTTTTTGTTTGTTTGTTTGTTTGTTTAAAGGCAGCAGGCGAATTTCAGTGGCAGGGAAAAGAGGGTGGAGGAACTGAGTAATAAGCACCATGACCAAAGCTGTCAACCCTCCCTTTTTTTGTGGGAAACTCCCTTATTCCAATGCCATTTCCCGCTGCTATCCCGGATTGTTGATATCCCTTAAATTTCCCGGATTTCAAAGGAAGCAGCTCCTCTCCCTCCCTGCCAGCCAGGGAGGCTCCTCAGCTGCGTTGCTCGGCTGCCAATAAGGAGTATGAGACCGACTCTAGGGCAGAGCTTGCATGCCTTGTGCAGCCAGACCCTCACACCCAACCAGACAGACAGCCTGCCTGCCATCTACACGCTCGCTCTTTCGCTCACCCGTTCGCGCGCAGCCTCTGGAGCGCAGGGTGGCGAGGCTACTTGGTGCCATTGCACCGCCCTCGCAGCATCCCTTATTTTCAAATCTGAAAGTTGACAGCTATGACCATGACTGTAGGATTTCTGATACCTACAGAGGGCAACCTATTGATGGTACCCGACTCCAGGTATCACCAGAGCCAATGTACCCATTGAATGGAAGGGCTGGACTGTGCACAGTCTCTCAGGAACCCAAAAGCAAAACTGATAAATAGCTTGGAAGGTATGGCATCATGGTACTTCTGAAACTGAAACGGCTACATTCCCAAAGACAGACATTTGGGAACAGGATAATAAATTGATGGGGATTAAGCATCAGACTGTGACCATTTCAAGCACCCTCCGAGAAACCATAGCTAGAACTCTACCCTTCTTAACAGAAGCATGAATAACGTCAATGACTTTTCCAGTAAGATTTGAGATACTATGTTTGAAACTAGCTTTTCAGGATTTGATTCAAATGTGAAAATATGTTGGGTTCTAATAGGGATGGTTCCTTCATGGATCACTGCCTTGTGTGCTCACTGGAAGGACAGATCCGTAAGCTGAGGCTCCAATACTTTGGCCACCTCATGAGAAGAGAAGTCTCCCTGGAAAAGACTCTGATGTTGGGAAAGATTGAGGGCACAAGGAGAAGGGGACGACAGAGGACGAAATGGTTGGACAATGTTCTTAAAGCTACCAACATGAGTCTGACCAAACTGCGGGAGGCAGTGGAAGACAGGAGTGCCTGGCGTGCTCTGGTCCATGGGGTCACGAAGAGTTGGACATGACTAAAAGACTAAACAACAACAACAACAATAATAGGGATGGGAGAGATATTTGTTCCATTTACATTTTGAAATGCATAGGCCTCATCCGCTGGTCCCTGGCCAAAATTATAGGATGGAACAGAGCCATGATTTTAAGTGTAGACAAAGCTGGCATGGAATGGAAAATCCACAAATTCTAACAACCTGCTAAGCAGAACCAAGAAGGGTTCTTGTTTCCACATTCTGGTGATCATTGTTACACAAGTGTCTCAAATCAAATTGATTCATGTTTCTTTCATTCATACTCTAAAACCATCAAAATATAATCTAGGCTAAAATGAGATTCCTTTATAACAACTTCTAGAATGTTATCCTGAGCACGCTGAGCCCAGGGAGGGCAAAATAGCTGGTAGTTTAATTCTTTATTGACAAAGGTCCTAGGGAACAGCAGGGAAAGGGATGGATGGGATTCCACCACCCCCCTCAGGTCCCATCCATCCACTTCTGGTGTGTCCTGCCCTTCTTCCCTTGTCTCCAGCTGCTACGACTATTCCCTATCCTCCAGCCCCAGCCTCTGCCTTGTGTTCTGCACCTCCTCTTCCGTTCCTGACTATTCCTTTTCCTCCAGCCCTGGCTGCTGCCTTTCAAGAGGCACAAAACTGCACAAATCACTACCCCCTTCCCCTAGACCAGCCTCAGACCCTGCTGCCTCTGCCACACATTCCTTGGAGTCCTGCCAGTCCCTGATACATGTGCTTTCTCAAATGGTCAGACCAGGAGATACCTTTAATGTGTGCATGCATTTAAGGTGTCATGTCTTTTGTTTATCAAATAGAAGCTGCAGGGGCCCAATCAGAGATGTGCGTGTGCACATGCATGTATGAAAATAATTCTAACCCTTTCCCTCCATGGTGCCATCCTACACCCCTCTGAATTTGCCACTTTGGCATTAATAGCAGCTCTCTTCTAAGGATAAAGAGCTGTTTGGGGAGGGATTTTCACTGGGATCTCAGCACTTGAAGAACAGATCATTTCCCTGCCCTGCCCACCGTGGTTCTGATCCTAATCCACCCCCAACGTCATGGCTGCAATTTGAAAAACAAAATGCGGACATTTTAAACACATACATTTAACATATACTGTATTTTTCCGTCTATAAGATGCCCCCATGTATAAGATGCCCCCTATTTTTTGAGACTCTGATTTAAGAAAATAGGGGAAGATCTATCCATGTATAAGACACCCCCAAATTTCAGACATTATTTTTTAGGGGAAAAAACCCTAGTCTTATACACGGAAAAATACAGTAGTTTAGTTTGGTCTTACATTTTCTTTGTAAACTCTATGATGCCATTACGTGTGTGTGTATGTGTGTGTGTGTTGGAGGGGGAGAAAAGATTTTCATATTGTATTACCTTAAATTCTGTCTCAATGTTGGCTAGTCTTGCCAGTTCGTTGCTTAGCTCTAAAGCGGTAAGAACAGGGTCTTCACTAGAAAGAGCCAAATAAGCAGCACTTGCTAATCCTTTGTAGGCATTCATTCTCGATCGCGAATGACTGAACGAATCTTTCCTTTGCTTCTCAAAGCATTCATTGCACTTACAGAAGTAGTCGTGGGGCCTTTCTATCCGTGCCCCTTTCAGTAGCAATATATGAACAATTTCATATTCCTGGCAATGAGCAGCAAGTATGATAGGAGTAATGTCATGGGAAAAGCGCGTTCCATCTTCATCATAAGCGTAAAAATCGTCGTCTCGTAGCTCTTGCTCGAGGGGGCTGAGAGTGAGACGTTGTCCTTGTGCAAAGGCCGGGTGGTTCAATATTGCTTCCACAATACGCACATATCCTTTGCTGATGGCTAACAAGAGTGCATCCCCAACACGAGCCAGATTCTCCTTCTTCAGAAGGAGTTCGGTGACTTCCAGGTGTTCATTGCCCACTGCCAGCTGCAGAGCATTTTGTCCCATGTAATCAACACAGTTGAAGTTCAAAGTTTTGGATTCCTCCAGCATTTTCCGTACCACCGGGATGTTCCCATATTCTGCTGAATCCAAGAAGCGCTCTTCCTCAGGTGTCAAGCTGGTGCCCTTCTCATTGAACATGTAGGCTGGGCCTCGGGTGGCCTGCCTCCTCCCTTTCTCCCGGAGGGTGGTGTGCCGTCGATGCATGATTTTCAGATATGTGGTTTTTCAAGCCTGGGAGGAAAGAACAGAATACAGTGGATTTCTAAAAGGCAAATGCTGTCTGTCTATCCATCTATTGATTACCTTGTGCTTTTATTTGCCAGTGATATCCATAAAGGAGTTAAGCAGAAAGTCTTAGGTGCTTAGCTCTGCTATTGAAACACATGTTTGTCATAGTCAGAATAAACCCCTTGAGATAATGGGCATACCTAACGTAGGTCTATTCATTTCAGTGGGTCTACTCCAAGCTGGGTACAACCCAAGGAACTTAAAGGTTTCTGAGACTGAAAGTAGGATTAGTTTAGTTGGCACCAATTGGAGATTTAATTTAAGGTTAATTGCTGGGGGATGGTAGGAGATTTTTGAGAGCAGAGTTAAGGAAGGCTGTGTTAAACCTCTCCTCCTCAAGTACTACAGTTCCTGTGAAAAATGGTCCACCCTGTCCAACTTTAAAATAAAAATAATAATTCCATGTTGTAAGTACTAACTATGCAATTAAAGTAACATCTAGTTTGAGCTTAACTTCAACTGGATCATATCCATTATTTTAAATCATAAAGTTTCTTCTAGAGCAGGCACACAAATGCTTGTCAACATGGCATGTTTTAAAAGGATTTACCTGTATCTTAATATACTGACCTGTAATGAATATTGGTCATACTTATAGGGTGAAGTACAGCTTTGATTGTTGCTGCATCATCCAAAGTTATGAAGTGGCCATTAAAGGATCAGGCATATGTCTGGGGTTTGTTTCACTGAGATTTTCCTTTTTAAGCAGAATTTTACTATCACAGCACACTTTAATTACATAGAAACTTGGGATTTGGATTCAGAGCTCAATAAAGTCAAAAATAATGTTTGCATTTTGGATGACACCTTCAAAGGCTCACACAAAGTGGAATTCACCACAGTAAATTGTATGGTCAATAATTCAATACTACTTGGAATCATTCCAGGGGCAATTAAGTACTGATGAAAGAAGGGCACAAGATTCAATAATTTATGGCAACATTCTTTTCCAGGTTCTCAGCAGTTTTACAATATATTGTTTGAAAACTGAAACTGTAATAGTAATATATAAGCCACGTCGCTTCTCTGAAGTCATTAATCTCCCTAATAGATTCCTAAATCTGAGCGTATATTCTCCGCTGAGATCTCATGTCACAATTTAAAATCAAAGATTGCAAAAGGTCACCTATTAAGAAGATTTCCTTCCTGGAGAATCCCTAGAGATCTCTGAAACATCACATCAAAATGCAGGTGTTCACTTAGTGCTCAAGTGTGATTTAGATGATAAATGGCTAGGTAGCTCCAGTGGAATCCTGGAATTGCAATAGTAATCACCAGGTGAAATTATATTGCTAATGAGAGAAAATACCTGCTTTATATTATTTTAGTTGTTATTTTTCATCTATCTATCACAGGAAAGTGGGTAGAGAACCAAATATGAATGAGCTTCCTCTTCTCTGTGTCATGGTAGGTCCATGCTGGTAGAGCAGAGATGAAGTTGGGTGAGACTGAGACCTCCTGTTCCATTTTAAACACACACACACACACACACACACACACACACACACACACACACACACACCCCTTCCCTCTGATTAATTTGAATGGGAGGGAAATAAGCCAAACCAGCTCTGAGGCCGAAGTACTTTGTCCTAAATTACTGGAGCATGTCAGGGGATCTTACAACCTCTGGGACGCCCTCCCGGTGACCATAGGATCACAGGTTTGATGTCTAGGAAAAAGGGAATTATTTACTTCTAAAAGCTTGATATAATTTAATTCTTAAAAAAAATAAGAACAAACCACAACCAGGATGGTTTAGAATATCTATCTTGTGTTATGGGATTATTTCAGACACACAGCTCCCTGGAAGCTGACAGAATAGTCAATTACCATACAGCCGGGTTTTCCCTGACATTTTGACTATTCAGCAAAATTAGCCCGGACATCATTTTTACACCTGAAAACCAGGACATGTCAGGAATTTTCCTGACGTATGGCAAGCCTAACTTACGGTCCATTGTAGACATTGTCAAAGAGATATAAACAAGAAGGTGTGCTCAGCACCCACCCTAAAGGGTCCAGATATATTAATTACTTTCCATAATCACATTTATTGTTAAACCAGGTCAACAGAGGTGGGAGGGGTAAGGAGGAAGGAGATTTGATAGTAGCGTTTTTGTTGTTGTTGTTTTTGCCACCAGCACAGCCATTTCCCATTGAGAATTAAATGCCAATATTTATGGCTAACTTTTTCAAAGCATTGGGAGGCTCAGTTCCAATTACTTGTCAGATGAGTTGGCTGTTTAGAACATTTTTGCAGCTTTCCAAATCACAAAGGATGAACAACAAAGCCAAATGGATTCAAAAGAGGCCTAACCGTCTGAATCATGAGGGGTAAAAGTGGTGGTGAGCTTTTAATGAAACAATGGCCAGGTGTGGACTTGAACAAGAGCAACCAACCTGTCCCCACTGGCATTTTGCTGGGCGAAAAGAAAGATGGAGAAGGGGGTGGCAAAAAGAGAGAGAAATGGGGTGAAGCCAGCCACCTTTTGGTTTTGGCCTCACCTTATTCCTGACTTTTGCCCCACTGACAGCCAGCATGTGACCCCATAAAAAGACTAGCCACAAATGAATATTGCCTTTATCGTATATAAAAAAGGTCCACTTCTTCATCATAAGAATAAGGCCTAAAACTTTTTGGACTAGACTCAACTTCATGGAATCCATAAAATGTCATCTCAAGTTGGCAGGTATATACGGAAGATGATGTATATTGTTACAGCTTGTGCTTAATGCATTGCCTTTCTCTCTGACTTCACTGCTTATACACTCACAAGGTGCAACATGCCTGGTACATGGCTGTAATATTTACCACATTCATTTATTTTTCTACAGTTCTTCCTTACATTTCTAAGCATTTGCCATACAAAACATCTGTTGTGCTTGCCCTAGTGTGGTAAGGCAACATGAAACTCAAATAATTCAAGCAAAATAGTTATTGAAATTAAACATTCAGGTTGAAAACCTGACCAAAACACACAAGTGATTAAATCCCATTGGACGCTATGGGACTTCCTGCTGACTCCAAGAAATCATGCAAAGAATTATGCTATTACAGTATGTACAGAGATGAATGAATTATGGCTCTAGCTCTAGCTAAAAGGGGGGTGGGGGTGGGAGCCTTCAAAAGAAAATGATTTTCTTAACTTTGAACACTTCCAGGCATAATGTTTAGCCATCAATTCATGTTCTATTAAAATATATTTGAGTTGCCTTTGAATTATGACTGGAGATTAACAGGGCAAACTGTAAAGTCAGTGACAGGAGATCCGTATGCTATTATGTTTTTTGTTTATAAGTTCTTGCTCTGCCCTGGTTTGGGAACTAATCATATGTACAGAGTGAGCATGATGCATTCTTTTTAAAAAAAACAACAACAACTAATTGTGACTTGATTGCAGCTATCTTAACATTTTTGTTTAATGGTGCTTTGCATTTAAATTACACTGTATTTGCATATTTTATGAAGGCTGCTAGTGATCAATCTCATCAGACACAGCAATTAAGATAGGGCACTTTTCTAGGAATGGTGTATTGACATTTGATGGCATTGGTGAACAATATTTTGATAAACAGTACTCTCCCAATCCTGCTCTAGTCATATTTTGTTGCCAGAATAACATCAGCTCCATTTCTCAGGTTCAGTGAGGACTGCATAGCAGTTACAATGTACAGTCTTTCACACAAGATGTGTGTGAACCTCCCTTGCTGCATAGGAACATAAAGCCCATTGATTATAATCTGACTTTTTTTTATTAGCTTTGCCTAGGTCAAAGTTATTCACAAGTGAAGAGCTTCTATGTGAAGAGAGCATAGGGCTATATTTAGCGTTAGTTCTACTAAGAGTAGACCCATTGAAACCAAAGACTTAAGTTAGGCCATGTGCACACCATCCATTTAAAGCACTATGACACCACTTTAAATTGTCATGGCTTCCCCAAAGAATCCTGGGAGTTGTAGTTTATTAAGGGTGCTGTGAGAAGACCCCATTCCCCTCCCGGAACTACAATTCCCAGAGTTCCCTGGGAAGAGGGATTGACTGTTAATTCATTCTGAGTCTTCATGTTCATCTCCTATTCTCCTACAGAGAAGCCACATCCATAGATGTAAAGGTAGCATATACCGGTATAGACTACACTATTGTGCCAAATTATGCATGCCTTTGACCAACTGATTTCAATGACACTTGCATGTGCATAATCCCCCCGATAATTTTTTATACCTGAATGAACTAATCATCTTTAGCAATTTGTAAATAGTTTTCAAATTAATAGCATACTAAAACAATTATAAATATGAAGTAAGATAATAGATGCTATGCCAATCCTTATCCCCAAACCTATTAAATTAAAATAAAAGAGGGAAATGAACAGAGACTCTACATACTTCCTTGGTTGGACTCAACAGGGCTTGCTTCTGAGCAGACGTGTTTGTTTCCACCACATGCCACTTATTCTAAATATTTGTTCCAGATCTGACCAGATCCTAACCAAAGTTTCATGCCTAGTGTATATACAACTTTTCTTTTTTTATTGTCCAACCTGATGTCCAGTCATTTCTTTATTGATGAAACTTTTTTACAATTCAAGAACTCTAAAAACTATAGATTGTTTAGCCACAAAGCAGCTCGAGTTCCCTTTTTCACCATCGTTTTGCATGGACCAAAACTGCATGAATATAATTTTAGAATAAGGTGATAGCAAGAGCAGATTATATGGGTTGGTTTATCTTCCCCTTCTACTTCTTGCCAAAATGATGTGATTTTTGAGAGAGACCCAAAGCACATGATCCAGATTGGCTTGTTGTATATTAGATCTCCATCACTGATCACTGACACTTCTTCAACATGACTAAGGGAACCCATCTCTATACAAGGGTCCCTTTTTTGGGGTGGGGGGAGGGAATATGCTGTGCCACTTTTTCAGCTCTGCTGCTCCTGCCCTGCTTTCTCCATCTGTCCACCAGCCCCCTGTTGCTATTGCCACCTTCTTAATTTCCGAGAGTGTCACAGAGTGTCACAGAGACACTGTGCAACTATTTTAAAAAAGAAAAGAGTGGAGAAGTAAAAGGGAGATTGCATTGACCAGCATGTAGGACAAACCTGTGTGCATGTTGGACAATATTATCATTTTTGGCTGTCCCTTCTGCTGATGTATGTGCAAGAGAGTGAAAAATGTAAATTCTACATTTCTCTGCTTCAGACAGAACCCAAGGAGCTTATATATCCACAAAAGCAAAAAGCAGCACATTGGTACCTATCTCTTCACTGAAAGTGTATAATTTGCACACAAGTATCATAGCTCTTGTCATTGCACTACAATGTCAAATATCATTATTGTTCTATTAAATAGGTCCTCATGGAGTAGCCCCAAGAGATGCCAGGGACACAGCTGTGTGGAAGTAGAAATATGGGGGGGGGGAGAAATGTGCATGTATGTGATGGTGAGTCAAAATGGTATGAAGAGAAGAGAGAAGAACAAGGTTGCCAAGCATTCTAGCAACCTAAAAGGGTCTTATCGCTGTTCAAGCTCATTGCCTTCCAGGTGCCTCAACAGCCATTCTAACTCTGATATTGTACCTCTGATATTGCATAGCTTCTAGAAATACAATTCAGTGTAAGTACTTTCAGACATGCACACAAATATTGGCAATTGGGTCTAGGGTCAGCTTATCAGTAAATCCTGCAGAACAATGTACGTTCTGTTTCGTTTTTCTAGCAATTATCCATCATGAAGAACCTAGGCATATATGTCTATTTAAAGTAGTCCATCATGATAACTTTGCTTGGGCCTTCTGCACTTGTGAAGGCAATGCCTCGAATGAAAGCACAGGAATTTTGGAAGAAAGCCAGTAGCAAATATGTGGCTGTTTCATATTCATTGACTTTGCAGGACTCATCAGTCCTTGGACAAATGTCACTGATGGATCTTCACCAAAGTCTATGTACATAGGAAATAAGATAAGATTCACAAATTAATCTATGTCTTACTTGCTATCAGAAACCCCATTAATTTCATTTCAGTCCTCCCCCTTTTTTGGCCTACCTACAGTTTGCCTGGCAAACACTTATTCTCATCCTTCTACAATGAATAACTGAGGTGTTACTTCATGCTTCAACCCTAGTTGAGAAGCATCTTTGAGCTTGTTCGTGTTACACCTGGCCTTATTCCTCATAAACTATTTGAGAGCAACTTTCTACTCTTCACACCCCCCTTTTCCCTTTTGAAGCCTTCCACTCTTTACCATGAAGCCTTCAAAAACCACAGAATTAGGATTCACATTGTACATTGAATCAATTGAGAATTATCCTGACTACTATTTATGCATCACTTTCACGTGCTCTTTTATTTGTCCTTGATTTTTATAAGAGATATCATTTGGAACTGAAGCTTTCAGACACTTACTTCTATTATCATCATGCCAATGAGTTGCGGGTACAGAGTCAACAGCACTTTGCTATAGGCCTTCATAATTTGCCATGAATGACCATGTAAGCATATAAGGTGTTTTGCACTCTGTAACTGTGCACATTCTGTTACTTCCAGGGTGTGGGTGGATTCATGTACTGCATAAGCCCCACTAACAAACATAGTAGTATCAACTTATCAGTATGTTGTTATTCTGAAAAGCTATACAAATAGCAATATCCAGAAGCCATTGTTCAAGCAATTCTTGTTCCTGTGCAAACTATTGTAATTCTTCTAAGATTTCTGCCTCATTTCATTTAAGGTTATAGCTGCCCATTTATTTCAGTTTGTTTTGTTCTCCTCCTTGGTTTAATTAATGATGTGCTCTGACAGCATAAGACTTGATCTTAGGTTTTCATAAATGGATCGTATTTGAGATCCAAGCTTTATATAGAAATTCCAAGATAAATTATTTCAGTTGGATCAATTTTTTTAAAAAATTCCTGTCATTTCATATCTTATCCATCTGCTTTTTTAAAAAGTTTTTTTTATTATTAAATTCCAGTTTTAAAATTTAGAACTGAGAATAAGAAATAACCCAGATATATAATTTAAACTACTCATTTAAACATATAGCAAAATACTATCTACTGGGAATATTATTTTTTGTTGGAAATGTAGAGTCTTGTCTTCTTTAACATTGAAGCTAATGTAAAAATTCCTTTCTCCCCCCAGTGACCAATGTTAATTAAGCTGCTATAGTAAGACTTCCTGAAAGTAATGCTAAATCTACACAAACTGAGTTTTGTGTGAAACTGGCCTTGGAAAATAATTTTTTTCCTGAAAATTCTCCAAGTTTGCAAACTATCAGAGTACAAATAGTGTTTATTCAAACATTTTACTTTTTTTTATAATAGTCACAGGAATTATGTTTTTCCAGTAGATGGCAGCATAATTTTGGCATTATATCAGACTCTCTAAATATCCTCAATATTCACGATAAATGCTTCTGTAAACCCGTTTTTACTAGTCAACATCAGATTAATTAACAATTTCCTTTTCCAAAACTTTGAAGGAAATAAAATTAAAATAAGATCTAAGGAACTGCACTTTCCCCCAGTCCTAAGGAGGCTATGGATAGCACTACATCATCTCTCCTTATCCAGTGTACCTAGCACTGATTTTATTTTAGAAGTAAAAGCCCACATTGAAGAAGCAGGGAAACAACCAGACATTGCTAAGAAGTGTCAAATTACCCTTTTGTGTTCTTTTGAGAATAAATCTGCATTGTTAATCTACACAAAGTTAGGTTTCATTCAGACAAAGGGCTCACAAGATTCCTTTATGAGAGAGAGAATTTGCACTTTAGAAGGCACCAGGAAATATTTCCCAGGGAATAATTAAAAACTGATTCAAGTTTCATTTCACCTTAAAAAGCGACAGCAGCACGGACCCATCCCCTATGCCTTATACAAAAGCATCCCCCATCTTACATTTATCATCCAAGGCGTGGGATCCTTTCCCCTCTAGATGTCTGAAGTCCAAGGTTGAACGGCAGGCACAGCGAGCTCCATGCTCGTCACTCAGGTCGGCGAATCTCTGTCCGTGGTGCTGAAAATGTTATTTAATCTGGGCAAGCGGGACCCTTCAGAGGCAGAAGCTGCAAGGTTGAGCGGCTCTGTCCCTCGTGCAGCAATAGTACGCTGAGCTATGGATAAACTGCAACATTGCTAGCACCTTCGCTCGACGGAGGAAATTTCCCAGGGAACCTTAGGGATTTAACCGTGCCTGGCTGATGTGTGGTTTCCTTCTCTTCTTGCTCTTTTGCTGGCTGCTTTGGCAGTGAGAGAGCTTACCCTCCCTCCCATCCTACTCGCCTGACCCAGACCTGCTCTATGTGTGCAGCGTCTATACCCATCTACACTCCTCTGTTTTCAATTATTATATAATGTAATTAAAAAAAAAAAAAAAGTTTCCCCTCATTCAGTCCAGAACGATCCCTTACAGTTTTGTTTTGTTTTGCCTGGGAAATAAAATAGGCATGCAGGGAAACATTCCTGTTAAGCGTCACAAAAACATCAAAGGAAAATACCTGGTATGAAATGATACTTTGGCAGCCATCTGTGGCTTTACAGCACTCACACCTCCCATACAAGCTGCATTTAATGATTATCTCGGGTATCTGAACCTTTCACAGCAATTTTCATTTCTTTCTTTCTTTACTTTGCCCAATAGGATAGTTTAGAGTGCAAAGGCAAAAGCTAGTGATGAGACACACTCCTCTCTGGTCGTTCAACTCCAAGCCTCACAGGAACAAAAAGAGAGAGTAATCTTAACAGAGGTGGATCTCCCACCCCAAACCTCAGAGCTGGCTCCAATTGTTGTCTCCAGACTTTGATGTTCAAACACCCATATCTGTCTTCCTAGGAGACCACATCCCACAAAGTCTAATTTGCACCTGTCTAATTTACCTTTCCCATCCCTCTCCTTTATCAAAATAAAACTACCTGACCACATATTCCCGTTTCCTAATCTCCTTTGTCTTGTCAACCTTTTAAATAACCTTGTAAGCCAGTTCCTCATTATAGGGAAATTGATTTAGCGAAGGAGTAACCAATATCCTTCTAAAGGTATGCTTGCCTTCACACATCTAATCCTCTGAGGATTTAAGGGCTTCCATGTGTTTATATGCAGAACACAATCTCCTCTTCATAACAGTGGCTACTTAGTATGCTGTAATACCGAAGGGGAGGAAGGCGAAGAATCAGGGACTCTTTCAAGCAAAGCAGAGCCACAAAAAGATGACAAGACTTTAAATGGCAACTTTTCAAGAGTCATCAGTATTATGGCTCTTTCTCTACATTGTGTATCCCTCAATGATTTAATTGACTAACAATATGTTTTCATTGTCAGTTTCTGCGACTCATCCTAGAACCAACAGCACATTTTCAAGTTCAGTGCATTTTTACAAAGTGTTAGGATTCCCCCAATCTCTCTCCTGCTCCCGCTGTCCACAACCCCAATGCAATGGAAATTTTGTTTTGGTGGGCAGCTTAGGCATTCCAGTAGTATAATATAAAAGTGAAGGCTATAGCAAATCCAAGAAGGATCGCTAGAAGTGTACCAAGTGGAAAGCATGACCACCAGCAGGGGTTGTTATGGTGGATGGTAATATTTTAAAACATGTACATATCTGGAACTAGTGCATGGTGTGTTGCATCTGTATCCATCTGTACTCTAGAAAAGGCCAATTTCATTGAGTTGGATCCAGAGTCACCCCTCTGTGAAAAGAACTCCTCCTTCTATTCATGATGCAATCCAGTGGATTGCCCTCCATCCCTCAGCACCACCTCCAGTGTTGCTCTGGAGGGAAGCTCAGTGCTCCCAAGAACCTTTTCAGGGGGCACTAGTGGCTGCAGGAGGTAGGTTGAATTGTTTAAAATCACCTCCACCCTTCCTCCAGTGGAAGTGCCCCATAACTAGAGTCTTCTGTATCCAGTCTTGTGTATTGTTTTTAGCTCCATGTTTAAATGCTGTGGTGCGGAACAGATATGATGTCTTATTTTGCTAATGTGATGGGTTGACCAACTTTTATTTATATGTATTACAAATGATTAGATTCTAAATGCAACAACAGTTACATTTGTTTCAAGCCACCATGTATGGAAAGTGATGAAGGCTGCCATCTGAAGACTGCCCAAAGTTGGCAGTGGTGTATATATTTTCTGCTGATAAACTCATAATCAACTAAGAAGGCATTTACTATAATTGGTTAATTATTAGTTTATCAGCAAAAACCAAACTAACTTTCTGCTTATACACTATAACTCCTTGTCACTTGTCTTTGTGTGCATGTTTTGTGGCTATGATGCTTTCTGTAAAGCACCATGTAAGCCGAGGGTGCTGAACAAACCAGTAACATTGCATGTTTGGCAGTCTGATCCTATGTCTACCCAGACATTTGCATACAATGGGTCTTATGTATTATATTTATGTATCATCATGTCTCCTGAAGGAGGTCAGGGCCATGCACAGCATAATGTGATAGAACATTATCCATTCAATCAATGGTTAAAATACATAACACAATATGAACAACATCAAATGATGTCCACCTGCTTATCTGACAGAAATCCACAGGGCTTTTGGTTTCTTTCTTTTTCCCTCCAGTCCCCTGCATAGCCCCAAAAAGTTGCTCCACAGGGTCCCTAAACCCCTCAGAGCAGATTTTAGGGTTTATTACACTGTTACCTTTCTATTGTATAAAAAAACAAAAAAAAACCTTCCACATAATTATTATCATCTATAGATACTTTTATATAAATAAATAATCTAATGATTAGATGGTAATGATTACTTTTATCCTTAGTACAGTGGTACCTCAGGTTACAGATGCTTCAGGTTACAGACGCTTCAGGTTACAGACTCCGTTAACCCATAAATAGTACCTAAATAGTACCTTGGGTTAAGAACTTTGCTTCAAGATGAGAACAGAAACCGTGCGACGGCGGCGCGGCGGCAGTGGGAGGCCCCATTAGCTAAAGCGGTACCTCAGGTTAAGAACAGTTTCAGGTTAAGAACGGACCTCCAGAACGAATTAAGTTCTTAACCCGAGGTACCACATTACTGCTAGAGATTCCCAGAAAATTTATTATTATTATTAATCAGGGCAGGTAGGCACTCAGTGTTCCTGATGCCAATGTTCTCTTAGTCTGCAAGGGAAGATCACCCACTAACTCTAGAATGAGTTATGGCTACCTTGTCTGAATCACAGGTCTGAAAATTCAGTTTTGACTATTAACACATATCAGATGGAGAGTAATTTATATGCTAATAGGTTTTTTTTAAGGCACACAAAATGCTCAAAAATTTAGATGAATTTATTTTTCTCATATTAGGATCTTCTTCAAACCGTATTTTATATTATGGAAATGCAGCATTCGATCAGTATGTGCTCTGAAGTACTGGTGCACTTGGGGGTTTCCTTTAGGAATAATATTCCAGTTATTCAATGAGCTGAAATGAATGATAAATTTTGTGTAGGAAATATTTTACATCATTTATATCATTACACACCATCCCAATCTCAGAGCAGAACACCTGGGGGATAAAAAAGGCTCAAGAGATCCAGTACTTGGCTGGCACTCATGATGCACAGAGTCTCTTTAAAGCCACAAAGACCATCTATGGGCCAATAAATCATGGTATATTCCGCCTATGCTCAACAGACGGTACCACACTTCTAAAAGATAAAGAAGCTATTGCATTGCGCTGGAAAGAACATTACCAGCATCTCTTTAACTGCAACTCCCCCATAGATGCTGAGGTCCTCTCACAAACTCCGCAAAAACAAATTAGAGATGAGCTTGCAGTATCTCCAAATCTGAGAGAGTTGTGTACCGCTATTAACCAAATGAAAAACAACAAAGTCAGTGGACCTGATGGGATACCTGCCGAAGTCTTCAAAGTGGGCGGAACTGAATTTACACAACAATTTCACAAGCTCATCAGAAAAACCTGGGGGAGAGAGGAAATCCCAGCAGACTTTAGGGATGCCAAAATTATCAACCTTTTTTTAAAAAGGCAATTGAGTGGATTGCAGAAATGATCGATGCATCTATTTATTAGCTATAGCCGACAAAATTCTTGCAAGGATCTTAGCAAACCATCCCCTAACTATATCCGCGGCTACCCTTCCTGAATCCCAAAATGGTTTTTAACCTTCCAGGGGACAGGGGACATGCTTTCCACTGCTCGACAGCTTCAAGAAAAATGCAGATAACAAAACCACCCCTTATACATGGTGTTTATTGACCTGACTAAGGTCTTTGGCACTGTAAATTATAATGCCCTGTGGACTGTCCTTCTGAAAATCAGCTACCAAGATAAATTTGTGAACATCCTTTGGCTCCTCCATGATAATATGACAGCAACAATCACAGATAACAATGGCTCTCAAAGTGAACTATTTACAGAAGGATCAGGCGTTAAACTGGGATGTGTTATTGCTCCAACTCTATTATTTTCATTGCCATGATCCTACACATTGTTGAAGGGAAACTCCCCACCAGAGTAGAAATCATATATCGAACAGATGGAAAGCTCTTTGAGTAGGCTGAAAGCAAAGAGTAAGGTTACTATAACTTCCATCATAGAGCTTCAGTATGCTGATGACGACGTTGTGTGTGCACACTCAGAGGATGACCTCCAAACCATCTTAAATATCTTCGCAGAAGCTTATGAAAAGCTTGGCCTATCGCTCAAAATCCAAATTGCTGTGCCAACAATCACAAAGCAACCCCCTCTGCAGCACCACAAATCTAACTCAAGAAAAATGTGAGTGCATCTTTCTTCCGATTGAAGCACAAAGTGTTTGAGGAGCAGGACATTCGCAGGGAAACCAAAATGCTTGTTTACAAAGATATTGTACTACCAACCTTACTGTATGTTTGTGAAACATGGACCACTTATAAATGCCATCTCCAACTCCTTGAAGGATTCCATCACCAGTGTCTCCCAAAAATGCTACATATCACTTAGGAAGACAGGCAAACTAACGCCAGTGTACTGGAAAACAAAGATCACCAGTGTCGAAGCAATGATTTTTCAACATCAACTTCGTTGGGCTGGTCATGTTGTGTGGATGCCTGATTATCGTCTTCCAAAGGAACTACTCTATTCTGAACTTTAAAAATGGAAAGCATAATGCTTGTGGTCAACAAAATAGGTTTAAAGACTCTCTCAAGGCAAATTGGAAAAAGTAGTATAAACACAGACAACTGGGAAACACTGGCCTGCGAGCGCTCCAGTTGGAGAACAGCCTTTACCAAAGATGTCATGGACTTTGAAGTTGCTCAAACTCAGGATGAAAGGGAGAAACCAGCTAAGAGGAAGGCACATTTGACAAACCCTCATCATGATCAACTCCCACCCAGAAACCTATATGTCCCCCACTGTGGAAGGAGGTGTGGATCCATAATGTTAAGACCGTGTTCATGGAAGACAAGTGGCTACAAGTGATCACCAAAGAAAGAAGAGAAGTTAGTTGAGATATAAATTACCAGTCTCTCTTCTGAAATTGGTGTATGTGCTGGGAAACACAGCCAGATGGGCGGGGTATAAATAATAAATTATTAAATTATTATTATTATAAAGATTTTTAAAAAGCATTAATGTTGCTAATGTTAGAAGAACAAAACCACTGCTCAATTCCACTATGTACTGCTACTGCATAGTGATATCCACATATACAAGTCAAAATCACATTTTCCCCCCCATATTACCCAGAGAATATTTCCCCTTTCTTTCCCCCAAAAGCAGATGCAATGCACAGATTGCCAGATGGCTATTCTTTCTCTTGGGCATATATTAATTTACCTTTGAATTCTTCTTCATTTCCCCTCTGCATTCTTTCCCTCCATTGCCTTTTCTCATCAGATGTTATGCCATGTTCCCAACAATCTCTTCTAATATGTTTCTAAAATCTCCAGTCACTTAGGTTCCTTGGTGACTTTTTGTTCTCTCATTTGGGTTCCTCTTTTATTATACACTTAAAGAGTATATTACATATCTGGAGTGTATTTTCTCTCTGCAAGGCTGAGGTGATGGCATAATGAATTCCTAACATTTAGGCTATTGAGATCATGCCTGGGTGGGTTAGTATGCCATAAAGGTAAAGGGACCCCTGACCATTAGGTCCAGTCGTGTCCGACTCTGGGGTTGCAGCGCTCATCTCACATTATTGGCCAAGGGAGCCGGCGTACAGCTTCCAGGTCATGTGGCCAGCATGCCTAAGCCGCTTCTGGCGAACCAGAGCAGCGCACAGAAACACTGTTTACCTTCCCGCTGCAGCGGTTCCTATTTATCTACTTGCACTTTGACGTGCTTTCGAACTGCTGGGTTGGCAGGAGCTGGGACCGAGCAACAGGAGCTCACCCCGTCGTGGGGATTCGAACTGCCGATCTTCTGATCAGCAAGCCCTAGGCTCTGTGGTTTAACCCACAGCGCCACCTGCGTCACCATAACCTTGTGTAAAACATCTAAATTAAGAGATAATACTGACCATCTTATTTATACATACAGGCATTTATGAATACACACCACATTTCCTTTAAAGTGCTGAAGGCAACATAAAAGGCTTTTCCACCTCCATTTTATCATCAGAACAGTCCTGTAAGGGAGGTTAGGCTGTGTGTGAGAGAGACTGACTCATGTAGTGAGCTTTGTGGCAGGGCAATAACTAAAGTCCTCCCCCTCTAAACTGTGGGTAGCCAAAATGCTGTTTTCTAGATGTTGTTGGGCTACAGCCCTCATCTCCCCTAACCCACTGACCATGTTTGTTAGGGCTGATGACCCCAACAACTTCTAGAAGGCACTACATTGACTAACCCTGCTCTTATCACTACACGCTACACTGTCTCTCTTAATACCAAACTGTGACTCTGGTTAAAATGTTTCCATTCAACATTTAGAACAGCCTTCCCCAACCAGGTGGCATCCAGAAATGTTGGACTACAACTCCCATCAACCTCTGCTGGCATAGTCAATGGTCAGGGATGATGGGAGCTGTGGTTGAAAACACTTGGGGGACATGGCACTTCTAAAACAAAGTAACAGACAGAAGTTAGGAGTTAGTTCCTCAAAAAAGGTTCTTCCCGAATGTGATGTTTGCAATCTAGCAGGGTAGGTAGACTGTTACTGAATATTTGTTTTGTACTTAGTGAATTATTTTCAAAGTGTACAAATGACATTAACTGTATTTTCCTTCTTAATATAAAATTCTGTTATATCTTATTTTATTAATTAAATAAAAGTACCCCCAATCTGCCAGATTTTCTTTCTTGTCCCACAGCAGGTCTTCCATGTACACCTTAGCTCTGGATAATAAGCTGCGGGTGTTTGCTCAACTAAGCCTGAGTAATAAATAGAACTCTTGAACTGGCAGTCTACAAAAGTTCATTTCTTTTGCTATGCATTCCTTTTACAGAGCTTTCTGATCTGCTTTATCTTTTAATCGTCAGCTTCCCCCTTTGTTCCAGTGGCCTACAGCACATCTGCTATAATTTTAAGGGGAAACTTCTTTCTTCTACTTACTGTTCATTGAAGACTTCCCACTACAACTCCAGCTCCTGCTCTGCTGAGTAAAAGACAGAGAAAAATATATTTTATGAGCTTCAAGCAGCCTGCAGCACACAATAAAGATTGACATTCCATGGCCATTCTTTTTTTTTCTACCTTCAAAAATGCATGCATTTTAGCAAACGATTTTCTAAAAATATTTCCATTGATGGCAAATTATACCAGTTAAAGGTAGATAGCCGTGTTGGTCTGTCATAGTCAAAACAAAATAAAATAATTTTTTTTAAAAAAAAAAATTTCTTCTTCCAGTAGCACCTTAGAGACCAACTAAGTTTGTTCTTGGTATGAGCTTTCGTGTGCATGCACACTTCTTCAGATACACTGAAACAGAAGTCACCAGACCCTTATATATAGTGAGAGGGTGGGGAGGGGTATTACGAGCCGTAATAGTAGGGACAGGATGAATTTCTAGGAAAATTGGAAACCAGTATTCAAACCTGAAAATCACACAGAAAGGTACATGACTCCTTCAGATGATCTGTCCTATTCTTCTGATTTTATACAAAGCCTGCCTGGAGGTTATACTAGGTGCTTTCTTTATCTATCTTGTTTGCATGGAGGCTACACATTATTTCTTGGTTTTTATTTCCATGCTTTCATAAGGTTATTTTTTAATTGTCATGCTTTTCACTTGCTTGCTTGATTGCCAAAATCAGTTGATGTGCAGGGAGTTCAGTCCTGCTTGGGTCAGGCACAGCAGCAAGGTGGATAGGACAATCCACCTGTCAATCACATGATGTATTTATGACATCACTTGTCAAAGGTGGCCCATGGGGGTAAGGGGAGATAAAGATCTGGCTCCCCATGCCTGAAACCCCACCCCCAGGCAATGTTCATGTAAGATTATAGCTCACAATAATGCATTAGTACAGTGTTTTGTTTGTTTTTATTAGGTACAGATATAGGAAGCTGCTTTATAATGAGCCAGATCATTGATCTATCTATCTCATTATTGCTAACACTCATTGACAGCAGCTTTCCAGAGTTCATACAGATTATTCCCTGCTTACTTAGAGTTGCGAAGCTTTGTCATGGAGCAATGACTATTTGCCTGAACATGTGAGCTGTAAAACCTAAAACAGGGCAGGGATGCAAACTCCACCCCCTACATTCCTTGGTTCATAGCAGTGGAGGCTGGTAGGATGGAAGGCGAGGAGACCAACTGTAAATGACAAACAAAGCCAACAAATTCTATTGTTCCTCATCGTCCTCCCTGCTGAGTTCTACAAGGGGGAACACTAAGACTTAGGAGGAGGAAGCTGGTAGGTAGTTCTACCCCCTTGGCTTGTTGTAAGTAAGAAGCAAGAAGGCAGGCAGATAGGCGCTACTTGAAAGCAGACTGGTCTCCTCTGATACACAGGTTGCTCCTCAGACCTTTGTACAATTAGCACAAAGAGGAGTTCAAGCATGTTTGATTGTTCAGAAACCCCAATAAGACAAGGTCCCCCTTGTGGAAGGGTTTCTAAGCACAGTCTATTAAACATGCTTAAAACTCTCTGACGCAAAGCCTTTTAGCCAAGGAACCTTAGGGGTGGGGCTTTTCTGCACTTCCCTGCCCACGTCCTTGGCAAATGCCTGAACACAGTTTATGCTAAAACAAAGTTTTACACTTCAAAATAAATGTGTTCATTAATTTAGCTTCAAGGATTGCTTACTAATTCTCAATGGTGCAAATTTGCAACTGCCTCACGTATGAAAGTAAGCACCTGTTTCTCTACTGCAATTGGAACATATGATACTCTAAGAGATTATTACCTTTCAAAGAGTACCTTGAGTAATGTACCATCTGCACAGTTGTCTTTCAAGACAAAGAGAAAAACACATGCCAGACATCCAGTTAAATTCTCATATATCAAAAGTTATAGGCATCCAGAGATTGTTAATCCATTTTGTTGTGTATTTTGCCTGTTGCTCTTCATAGTAATATCCCAATAACAGTTTATCAATTCCTGATAGGATGTGTTTTTGTTACTTCTCTCTATCAAAATGAGTGTTCTCTCTCTCTCTCTCTCTCTCTCTCTCAGTGTGTGTGTGTGTGTGTTTAGTTTTAGGATATTTTTGGTTGGGAAATAGTCATACCACTGTAAATTTTGATATTCTTATAACAGTGCAATCCTAACCATGCCTAGTCCAACATTGAATTCATTGCAGTTTGTTGACAGGTAAGTGGAGTTAGGATTGCAACCTAAGTGTTGTAAAACTGTCTAAGACCAGAAGTGGCCATGCTGAAGAGTAACACTCTCTGATATAGACCTGCTGCACCTAATCCTGCACATCTGTGACTATTTATAACACCCACCCACACCCACACACACACTGCACTTATGTTCCTAGAACTATGCTTGTAAGTTCCTAGGATTTAAAAGAGGTCCTGGAGAGTCCTGCTTAAATGATGCCCCCTCTATGTACTGTGCCATCACTGCCTTTCCCCTCTTTCAATGTTCATATGTTCACTACTCATTGATGCAACCCTTAGAAAACTGTTTCCACTCACAAATCCCCCATACTAGATTGAGACACTTAGTTCTGCTCAGCAGGATATGAAATTGAATAAGAAGGGGTTAGAATGTAAAGTATAAGCTGGTCTATGTAGACTCCAAGGCTTCCTCAGTGGTTGTACTTCCTGTCCATGCCATGGCACCCTTTTTTAAAGGAAGTTGAGCCATTTGACTAACTCTCTTATGGTTTGAGAACATGTGTAAAAATATTTATTTGAAGGAAGGGTCTTGGCTGTTGAGGGGATAAATATGATCTGGTAGCTTAAGTAATGTTGGCTACTGCTGTTGTTCTCTTGGGTTTGGGGACTCTGTTGTTTTAGTGGTTTCAAGGTTTTGTTTTATAATAATAATAAAAATTGGTGGCACAGTCCTTTTGCAAGCCATGGCTGCAGTGATCTCAGCCCTTAATGGGGGGAGGGAGGGCGAGAGACCCACTCTCCCTGCTCCTAATCATACAAAGTGCTAGAGAAATAAAACACTCATTCCATGCAACCACATGCTGATGCTGGAAGATTTACCATTTGCAAATTGCTCCTACTTGGAATATGAAAAGTGGGTCAAGAGTTACTTCTTCCCAGAGTAAACATTGTTGTTTCAATTAAAGAAATGCATCTACATAAATGTAAAGAATGGGTAGAAAAATAAATATTGTTGAATGCCCTCTCCTTTTTGCTCCTCAGCATGTCTGCCTCTCAGATTTAATTTGGCACATTAGTTTCCATTTTTATTATTTTTCCCATCATGAATATCTACTTAACAGTATTGGTAAAAGTCCCACTCCTGGAACAGCTTCCCTTCAACTCAGCCTAATGGGACTGTCATTCGAGTGCAGTCATGTGGGCACTAATTCTTTTCCAAAAATATATCAAGAAGGCTTCAGTGTGACTTTCCAGAATGCACAGCATCTGTCAGAATATAGACAAGGAATAATAATTATGAAATCCTAAGTAAGTATGTTGTGGTGTATGTGTGCATTTCTGCTGTCATCTAGCCCATATCTACTAGCAGCCTCAGGGCATCATTGCCAACCTACTGATGTAGTCTAGAAAGGAAGGCAATACAAGGCCTAGGATAGATTTGCCTGAGCTGTGGATTTAACCAAGCTTGCAAGTCACCCTCAACAGCAAGGACACTTATGCTTCTCGGAGAACAGAGCTGCCACAACAGGTGAAAGTAGGCCAACAGAGCCAAGCTTTGGACCACTGCCTACCATGCCTCAGAGAGGAAGACCAACTGGCATGACACAGGGCCATTCTTGTTTGCACTTGCCAGAGAGGATGACTGAAGTCTGGACTGACAGTGGTAATGGCCTTGCAGGATTGAGCTCATCCCACCGCCACTAAACCAAAGCTCCTGAAATCTTGCCATCACCATGTCTTGACCCACCCCAGTGAGCACATTGCCATCATTAGAACAACATTACTGCTGTTCCACCCCTTCACTTCACAGCTGGTACTAGGCAGCTTGAGATGGGGGCACCATTTGCTGCTCCACTGAGACAGCAAAATGTCTAGTGACAATCCTGGATGAAGCTTGTCCTTAGCACTTTTCCTTCTCCACTCTTTGTCCTTGGTCTTCGTTTTATTTCCTGTGCTAACTAGTTGACCCTGCCTAGTTCCATCAGCTGTCCTAGCTCAGTCAGATGCTAATGCTGGGTATGAGAGTTACATTGTTGTATGAGGAAGAGAGAGGGAGAGAGGGAGAGAGGGAGAGAGAACTTGCACAAACATGGCTAACTGAGTTAGCACATAACTAGTTGCTAGACCCAGGTGGTGCTGTGGGTTAAACCACAGAGCCTAGGGCTTGCTGATCAGAAGGTCAGCAGTTTGAATCCCTGTGATGGGGTGAGCTCCCGTTGCTCAGTCCCTGCTCCTGCCCACCTAGCAGTTCGAAAGCACTTCAAAGTGCAAGTAGATAAATAGGAACCGCTCTGGCAGGAAGGTAAACGGCATTTCCGTGCGCTGCTCTGGTTCGCCAGAAGCGGCTTAGTCATGCTGGCCACATGACCTGGAAGCTGTACGCTGGCTCTCGGCCAATAAAGCGAGATGAGCGCCGCAACCCCAGAGTCAGACACGACTGGACCTAATGGTCAGGGGTCCCTTTACCTTTACCTTTAGTTGCTAGACAAGGGCACAGACAATTAGCTTTCAACAACAGCTTGATGTCAAACATAAGCAGGTAAGATGATAAACCAACTTTTTGCATGATCAAAGCATAACAGCAGAAGAGAGGTGGGGCAGACAAAGGCTGGAAGTCAGGAAGAGATTGCAAGAGTGAAGAGGACATGGAACAAGGAAGGGGAGTGCTGGGGAGAACAGATAGAGTCTAATTACAGTCTGCACCATTATAGGCATAGCTCATTATTTTAGATCCTAAATACTATTTGTATGGATTGAATCCTAACCATGACTACATCAAGCTGACTGGTTGGTAGTTAATTAGGTCTCCCCCCCCCCGCCCCCACTTTCTGAAGGTGGGGACAACATTAGTCTACTTCCAGTTTGCAGGGAACTCACCAGTTCTCCAAGAATTCTCAAAGATAATAGATGTGTTTGAAATTCACTGTTTGTGAAAGCTATGAAAAAGGTTGCACACATTATGTTGGTGAGAATTTATTTATTTATCTCAGCAAGTTTTGTCTCCGTAGGTTTCTTCCCTCCTCCTGCAATTTACTGTAAAAAGTTCCAGACCAGCAAGATTCAATTTATTCAAAGTGGATTCATGTATGCATTCCCGAGGTGATGTTAGTGTTATCTGTTAAAGCAAGCTGGCACTAAAGGTGAACTTCCTTTGTGTAATTAATAACCCTGTAAGGATAAAATCAAATGCACACATCTACTTAAGATGCTCCAGAAGTGAAATAGAAAAAACAAGCTTAGTGGTTGTACTTTATAACATGCACTCTCATTAAGTCAGCTACAATTGTTCTGCACTGACACCATAGGACTTTTGCAATGAGCAAGGTCAGGGGGGACTGCAAAGATGCCTTTTGTGTCCATATAATGACCCTTAAGGCTGCTGCTTAAGTTTGACTGACAACAGAGTTTAAAGTCTAGGTAATTCCCAGAAATATTATTCTATCCAGGAACAGACACTAGCATTTTACACTCCAGCACTTTTATTTCCACTTCATGTGCTATTTATGATTACCAGTCACAACCTCAAACCTGCCCCATTGTATAAAACCCACTGCTTACATTTGAATCAATAAAGCCACCATATACTGATACAGACCATTAGTCTATCCATGCCATATGTTTTCCCCCCAATTGGCATTAATCTCTAGCATCTTTGTACTATAACCTGAGACCCTTTGTCTGAAGTTCTCAGGGATTGAACCTGGGTTGTTCTGTATACACACAGCATGTGTCTTCTCAATATCCTCAACCACACACTGTACTAACATTGTATACTAAACCAGTGTTTCTCAACCCTGTGCCTCCAGATGTTTTTGGCCTACAACTCCCATCATCCCTGACCACTGGTCTTGCTAGCGAGGGATGATGGGAGTTGTAGGCCAAAAACATCTGGAGGCACAGGGTTGAGAAACACTGTACTAAACACTATGTTGCCATTTTACTCCTTCCTTCCTTCCTTCCTTCCTTCCTTCCTTCCTTCCTTCCTTCCTTCCTTCCTTCCTTCCTTCCCCCAACAAGAGCTCCTAGGATGAGTCACAATAAAAGATGCAATACCATGAGCCTCATATAATCAATAAATAGCAGAACAACAGAACAGCAAGGCAAACATAATAAAACACAGCAGATAAAAACTTTTACAGTGGCCTAAAATGTTATAAAAGTCTGGGAGAATAAAAAAAAAGTTCTTCACCAAAATGGCATCCACGAAAGTGCCAGGTGGCTTCCCTAGCGAGACCATTCTCTAGAACTGAAATGATTCCTACATTGTCTTCTGCTTTCTGCTTTCTGAGTATCGTAAGTCCTTGCGTGCCTGCCAGCATCCTCAGCAATTTGCACATCACATTGTCCTTCATCTTCCTTCAGTTTCATCAGCTCTGCATCAGCTGCCGCTAGCAATAGGAAAACTCAAATCAGAATGCGCTTGAGTAAAACTAGAGAAAGTGTTTTCAAGAATGCTCAGAAGTCTTTTCAAGAATGCTCAGAAATAAATTTGAATCAGGTGTTGGTTTTTGTATTTTAGTTAAAAGAAAAAAGATAGGGTGTGATAAAATGAGAATTTACTGGATGCCGAGATCGAGGTTTGGGGCAAGAACTCTTTGGCAAGAGATTTAGGATCACAAAACATGCAGCAAAGTAAAGCATGGAAATACAGGCTGTTAGTCCTTTAAAATATCCTATTCTAAGTTTCCCACTTCCTTAGCATAGAAAGAGACTACACATTTGGTAAGTTAAAAATGGTTTCCTTATAAACTCTTCAAAGGTCAGATTCATGTGCTTTCCCATACAGCAGCAAGAAAAGACAGATAGTACAACTTGAGTTTGAAAAATGTTTCTAAATTATTTGTATAGAAAAACAAAGATGGCTTGCTAAAGCCCACATGGTCTAAATGCCCTCAACTTTCTAGATCTGCCCTGCTTCTGGTCAGCTTAAAAAGGTAAAGGGGTAAAGGGACCCCTGACCGTTAAGTCCAGTCGTGAATGACTCTGGGGTTGCGGCGCTCATCTCGCTTTACTGGCCGAGGGAGCCGGCGTTTGTCTGCAGACAGCTTCCAGGTCATGTGGCCAGCATGACTAAGCCACTTCTGGTGAACCAGAGCAGCACAAGGAAACGCCGTTTACCTTCCCTCTGGAGCAGTACCTATTTATCTACTTGCACTTTGATGTGCTTTCGAACTGCTAGGTTGGCAGGAGCTGGGACCGAGCAACGGGAGCTCACCCAGTCGCAGGGATTTGAACCACTGACCTTCTGATCGGCAAGCCCTAGGCTCTGTGGTTTAGACCACAGCGCCACCCTGGTCAGCTTAGCACAGGTTTTTTTCTCCGCAGGAAAAAAAAATCCTGTTTGGGCTTCTTGGCCACTCTTGTGGTTGTTTCATGAGCTTTTTGCCATTTTATCTCTTCCTTTGTCTTGTTGTCCCACCCCGCCCTGCCACCAGGCCCTTGCAAAGCCAGGCAGAGGCCCAGGCCAGGTAGATAATGTGCCCCCCCTTTTTTTTGCCCTGGGGATCTCCATTGTTGATCGAAAGAAAGGCTTAATTAGTTTTAATATATTGAAACTTCTCTCATTGGAGTGCATTTTTGGATCAGGTTTTTTTTTTTTTCATTTTACTGAAAACAAAGAAACTACGCTATCTGAGACATGATCCATTGTTCTTTGAGTACTGTTTTTTTCTGATTTTTTTTTTCTCTTACTGATGCTGACCGAGGCCCCCTTTGGAATCGGAGGCCTGGGCCAAGTGGCCCATATGACACCCCCCCCCCCGTCTGGGCCTGCCTGCCACTTCCTTTTTCATTGAAATAAATGAAACCTCTGGGTGCACACCCTAATGGAATGTCCTGTGTATGCCTGTGACTAAGTCATTTCTCATTAAGATACAAGCAACGTTGACATTCTGTGCCATCACTACAGGATGCCTATGTTATCATTTCACAAAACTCTCAATAGCTAGAGAGACTTTGAGACAGAAACACTTTCAGATTTACCTCAATCTACACATCAGAGTTAATTTTGAAGCAGAGGAATTATGCCAGAGGTTGTAGCACCAATATTTACAGTAATAATAAAAAAATATGCAAAAAGTACTCACCATTCCAAATACACTTCAGTCAAGCTCTTAGTATAACATTTGCATAGCCTTTGAAGTGCACTCTCTTTTGCTGCCGATTAGGACACCCAATTCTGCTTATTTTTCTCGTTCATTTGCTTTATTTTTCCCTTTGTGGTTTCAGATCTTGCATCCTCTATATAACTTAAATCATAGCTTGAAATACATTGGCAGTGATTGCCATCTTTGCTACAACCAGCAGCTGCACCCAGGCCTAAAGTGGTGTTGGTACACAACAGCTGAAAGCTGATAGTTTCAAGCCAAGGTTAATGCTTACAATCAGTCTGCCAACCTATAAAATCAAGTCAAAAACCCTCATTTCCTACCTCAATCTATTTAAGCAAGCTTCTCTTCCCAACCTTAAGAAACTGATGTAATATTTGAATAAAAGTTGTTTGGGATGAGCATGGCTTTCTTCCAGGTTTATCATCTACAAAACAGATGTTATCTTCTATCTAGGCTAACCGTGGGTCAGCCATCAGTTTTGCTAATGTTTCCTGACTTCTGAGATCCGTTCAAAGCGCCATATTTACCCTTCATTTTATTTTATTTTAAAAATAGTAAACCTGTTCTAACCATTGTATAAGGAAGTGTCTTGGTGATGTCACAGGCAGTGACGACCAAGTTGTGCTCTGTAATTGCCAGCGTTTGCTTCAGCTTTTAAAGCCATTCCCCTCCCAAACCCAGAGCTTGATAGTGATCTTGGAGAGGAATTGAATATGATGGGGGCAGTTCCAGAGCTTCATTGCTCCACAAATGCTATGCTGCATGCATTCTTCTTAATATTGAATAGATGCAGAAAAAGATAGGGTTCCTGCATCTTTAATAGTGGAGTAGAAGGTGACATTTCAGAAGGTGTTGTGGAGGCTAGAAGTGATTAAATTACCGGTTCTGCACAATTATTAAAGGTACAGGAGCCCTATCCTCTTTTGCATCTGACATCCTACTCTAAAAGAATACTTTGTGTCTTCTTCCAACTTTCATATGGAAAACTGCTCAGGGCCTGATTATTGCATGCATTATAGTTTCTGTGTATTGAACTGGTAGGGGGTTGTGAGTGAGAGATTTTAAACATGTAGACGATTATTTATTTGTATCACACTTAAAATGTGGGTTGTGCCAAATGTTCACCCATTTCCATTTTCAGGATGAAACTAGTGCTTTTGTGGGGAGGGCTGAATAAACATTTCTCCAAATCCCCCTTAATTAGTGAGACTATTCACCATTTTCAATTTTACTTACCACCATTTATGTCCCCCTCTACTTCTATGCTTTTTTAACCACTACTGGTAGTTCAGTCTTAGTGACCCAACCAATCAGGATCACATAGCGACCCTGATAATCACAGATGTTCTGGTGGGAGAAAGCTTTGTGGCCAGTCAGATTTGACTTCAAGCTGACATCACTGAAGGCAAAAAAAAACCCTGACTGAGATACAGGACAATGTTTCCTGTGCTAGTCACATGGATGATCCTAGACAATCACAGAACCTCAAATGATGCCTATTCAGGGCAATGCTTTCTGATTTAGGCAAACACTTTCATTCCTGTTTTGTACCCATCCCTGAAAAATTCCTTAAATAAAAATAGTCACAAAAATTGCTTTTGGCACAGCCCTACTTAAAATAAACTAAGAGCTTTCCAGAGAAGAAATATAACTCTCCCAAAGCTTACAATTTAAATATTGACAGGAAACAAGGACAAGGACAGAAGAGGAGATAAGGATATGCAAAACATGCAGTTTATAAAGACATGACAAATTGATGCAACTTTCCCTTTTCCCTGTTTTGATTTCTAAGCATAAAATAGAAATATACAATTGGCACACTGCAATAAAATGTTGTGGTGGAGTGGCCCAGTTCACTCCATTCTATTTCCCCTCTTTTCTTCCCCTGCTCCAATACTCTAATGATCAGTCACGGGTTCCCAGCTTGAACAAAATATTGGGGGGGGGGTTAGGTAAGACCTGCATAATCAACCACAAGACACAGCATGCATATACCATTTGAATGGCAATGTCCATCAACTTTAGGGGGGCTGACCTCCTCAAATATTTCATGGGGGGCAGAGGGATCTCGGTCCCTAGGAGTTGACTTCTATAGCTAGTTATTCTAGGCTCACTGAGTATGCTTAGTTCTCCTTGGACTGTTCAAGGGTTTCATCTCTCCATTTTTGTTCTTTGTGGGTTGAGACAGACATACTGGTACTCAGTCCAAGCTACATTAAAATATTGGGTTTTTCCATTGTTTTGCAAGAGCAGATTTCATTTCCATATATGATGACATTTAAAAACAGCTTCTCATTGTGAACCAGGCAAGAAGCTATCTTCTTGTGGGGTTGTGTGTCTTGGTGCTTTAAGGTTTTATCACAATCAAGCAGTCTATAAGTTTTGTTAAAAAATAAAATAAACCAAAGTTGGTCTGAAAGATGGAAATGGTAACACAGGAATATCATTGTTGCATTATATACTAGAGGAGTATCTGTAAAGTTACACTTAACAAACCTTCTTCTATATTACACCTACATTACAAGAATAATGACTTAATCAAATATTGTTGTTGTAAAAATGTGGCACTGTCTATTGGACCTGAGTTTGATAACCTCTATACATAACATGACCCAACTAAAGTCCATTAGAAAGTGTCACATTTTTATAAATTAAGCTTGCATGTCTCTGGATTATATCCAGTATCGGTCATACTCAGGTTAGACCCATTAAAATTAATGGACACAACTAACTTAGGCCCATTAATTTCAATGGCTCTATTCTAGGATAACTTAGTAGGGTTCAACTCATTGACTCCCATTTTTATTCTTCAGTGTTGAAATGGCTAGGAAATCCAATTCTTCGACAAAGGCACAGTTCCACAGTGCTGCAATTTATCAAAAAAGCTGAAGAAACAGCCTGTCTCTTATTCAAGATCTTCAGAATACCAATGAGGTTGCAAGTTATCCTAACATCTCTGTAGTGCTGTACCTGATCTTTTCATTGTACCCAGTGTAAAGCTTGGCCTGTTGTGGGATAATCAGGCAATTATTTATTTATACATACATACATACATACATACATACATACATACATACATACCCTGCCCATCTGGCTGGGTTTCCCCAGCCACTCTGGGTGGCTTCCAACAAAGATTAAAAATACATTAAAACATCAGTCATTAAAAACTTCCCTAAAGATGGCTGCCTTCAGATGTCTTCTAAATGTCAGATAGTTGTTTATCTCTTTGATATCTGATGGGAGGGTGTTCCACAGGGACTACTGAGAAGACCCTCTGCCTGGTTCCCTGTAACTTGGCTTCTCACAGTGAGGGAACCGCCAGAAGGCCCTCGGCGCCGGATCTCAGTGTCCAGGCAGAATGATGGGGGTGGAGACGCTCCTTCAGATATACTGGGCCATGGATGAGGGTGGAGATGCTCCTTCAGACTACATGTGGATACACAGTCCTGGGCTACACTTTTAACCCACCAATGTTGATACCTGGGGTTAGGGGTTAGGATGAACTATAGGTCATCTGTGCTGGCAGAGAGGAGTGCCACTGATAGGAGGGCTCCACTGCAGCAAAGGCCTGACCTCCACCCAAACCAGCTGGTGTTCCTCCCATTGGTGGTAGTTGGCTGGCTCAGGACCCCTAAAATAGGATGCTGCCTGGATGCTGGAGCTGGACCTTGGCTGTCTATGGATCCATCATAGCTTACACCAGACCAGTTGTTGGAAAGTGTCCCCATCCCCACCTGCCTGGAGCTGGTACAGCAGCCCCCACAAAAGCCAACCTACATTCTGTCATGACTGGAGTGATGTCGTCACTTCAATCATCTCCAGGCAAAGTTAGCACTGCTCCACTAGTTCTCCAAAACAGCAGGTTAAGACTGGACAACAATGACAACAGCTACATGTAATGAACAATAAGGCATGTTAATCCATGAGAATGGGAAAGTACAAAGGATATTGAGCATTTTATGTTGCCTAAGGGCCAGGTTTTTTGGCTATGACTTCAACGTAGGGAGGAGGACTTATTTTATATAATTTTATAGAAACTACTGCAAAATCATTTTGGCATATGTAGTAGGATATGTATGACATGTAGCTTGCTATATTTTTGAACAGCCCAGTGTTTAAGAAGCACATTTAAGAAGCACATTTTATTCATATCCATTATTAACCAAGCAATATTATTAATAATAATATTGATGTGTACACAGAGAAGCACTAAGGCTCTTGTTTAATTAGCACAAAGATTTATGCTTGTGCTAACAAAATGAGAGCATTGGATATTGTCTAGTCCATTGATTTTAACGTTTCTGCTCTGGGTATAACTAATGTCCAACTATTTACAACATATTTTAATTTTGTTTTACAAAAAGACCATTAACACAATTACTCTCCCCCCAAAAAACAATTCCAAATATATTAATGCACAGCGTGATTTAAAATCACATGTAAGACAGGAAATAACTTAAATGCAAACATCGCACTGCATGTAAAATGTGACGTCAATCTAATCATCACGATTACACCCACTTCTTCCTGGTTATTAGAGATATAATTGGTCAGAGAAAGTCCCATTCCCTCTTGAAGACCTGCATATAACAGGATATTGCATTGTGGACTCACGGGAAAACAGCAACGCTCTTGATTGTTAATATTTAAGATTACTATATGTTTCAGCAAATCACATGTTCTAGGAATAGGACGGCAGATGGCCTCGTGCTCGCAAGATTACAGCAATGAAAGCTTTATGGGTTGTTTGCTACAATTTGAAAGAAGCACAGAAGGAAAGGTGGTGCCTGAAGGCCATTTCTGCCCTTATCACAAGTTACAGATAATATATATTATGTTTACAAAGAGATGAATGATTATAACTTCTTGGATTTCCTCCTGATGCAATAAATGTTCAGATAGGAAGTAATATGGCACCTTACCAAGATCATTTTGAACGAGACTATTGTTAAATGGGATAGCCCCCAAGACTCATAAACCTCCCGGCCAGGATGTTTTGTTTTGTTTTTTTAATTAGAGTTTCCCAGGATCAGTGCACTGTTTACCAAATCAATAATAAACACAAGGCTCACTGTGTTCTCAGCTCTGATTCATATGAACTCAGGGCCACGGCCAGTCGTTGTGCATAGGGTTGGATCCAGATGGTACAAAAGGGACTTAAATCAAGCAAAGGTTCCTACCAGAGCTTCCCACTCTAACCCCCAGTCCCATCTCTCAACACCATAACAGGTATACTAACCCTCCAGAGAAGATTTTTTGACAGTAGGCTCCCAGAAGCCAACAAAGGTAGTGTCTGAGTCCAGTTCATCACAGGGTAGCATAGAGGAGAACCTCGGCATTCCACTTCTTTCTGCAAACCTTTAGCTATGCTCCAAATCTTTCACACAGGTGTTGACCTACCACATCTTCTGTCCTACATCATCCTCTCCTTCTTTCTCTGTGGCATATAAAGCAGAAATAAACCCCCTCTGGTAGGGATGTCAGAGAAGGAATCTGTTGAAAATGGACTATCAAGCCCTTGCTTTGAAAGCTATTTACCTTAGTTATCCACAATTAATTATTTTTAACATGCACATATTATACATAAATAGATAAATAAATAAATAAATATGTAAATTGCTTTGCATATTCATGGATGTATGCAGGTGCCTCTTTGCTTTTCTTGTTTCTGAAATGTTGTTTGTTGCCAAAGGCAACATATGCACCAAGACTGCAATTCTGACCATGTCTACCCAGAAGTAAATCGGACTGAATTCAAGGAGACTTACTCCCAGCTAAATGGGATTAGGATTTCAGCCATAATCCACTTTCCACTTTCATCCATTATTGTTCTCTTCACTGTCTCTCCAGAGGCTGGTCTGACTTTGAAATTGGAGTTATGTCAATGCCCCCTTATCTCCAGACCATCCATCTCACACACTGAGGTAAAGACTAAATTGAGTATGTGTCTTGCTCTGTACATTGGACTGGTACCAAATGGAGACAGCCATTAAAGGCAGACTCAGTGTGAATGCTGAAGCCCTCCAGGACAACTGCTCCAAGGGTCTCCAAAACCAGACTCAAGACCACTGCAGCTTTGAAAGAGTCCACCTGTACAGTTGTTGTTTTTCCTGTGAATTTTTCTTTATCCATAAAATACTGGCTTCAAAAACAGCTTTATCTGGAAAAACCTGATTACAGAACACTAAGTACTGGCTGGCTGGCTGATTGATCCACACATATCCTTCTTTCCCCTTGGCCATTTGCTTGCCTTCTAGTATTTGTCCTGTCCCAAAGTGAAATGGGCACACCTGTTACTAAGTGTCAACAATGCTAATAATAATAATAACAACCTCTCAAGTGCTTCCTCAAACTTGGCAAAATGAAAATATGGAATATAGATTTCCGATGTGATCCACCTCCCAGTAATACTGGTGACAAAACTCCTATGGCTTTTAACGGAGCTGGGTTGCAGTCTTGGCAGTTTACATTTGTGCTTTCAGCACTGCAGTCAGAAGGAAAGGAAAAGAATTAATTATTCACCTTTCCTTTCATCTAAATATGTCTGTTGGTGGTGACACAAATCACGGTTACTGTGAGTCAACTCTGGTGTTCAACAAGGGGGGGAAATGGTGTGAGTTCAAAGTGTGGAGTGTGAAATCTGCATGACAAAAATAATGTCTAGGGCCTAAAATAGAGGGGGAACTTTCCCTGGGGGCATGCCTTGTTATGGCACTTATTTTCAAATCTCAAATTTGAAAACAAGGAATACTAGACAAAGAAATTCCAAGACCATTTACATATTAAAGTGTGTAAACATCAGAGATTCATTTGAGCACATGCTAAGACCCCGAACCTGTTTTCAGAGTTACTTCTGGAGATACATGTCCCTGAGCATGCAAAGAGTTTCTCACTTCTCATTGATTGCATTAGTTTCACACATATTTAAGAACAAAGAGAAGGGCTTCTAACTCACAATATGTTTCTAAAGCCGGTTTAAAGTTAAATTAAGAACACTGAATAACTATCCAACTACAAAATTTATATTTCAGTTACAGGTAGGTAGCCGTGTTGGTCTGCCATAGTCAAAACAAAATAAAAAAATTCCTTCCAGTAGCACCTTAGAGACCAACTAAGTTTGTTCTTGGTATGAACTGTCGTGTGCATGCACACTTCTTCAGATGCCTGCATAACCAGTGGGATAAGTTGACTGTAGAGGGTTCTTAATTCTAAGACCCTTGGGTATAATGTCCACGTTCTTGCATTTAGTCAGAAAGAAGATGTCGGTCTGTACCTGTGCGGCTCAATGTGGTCCCTTCGTGCATGCACACGAAAGCTCATACCAAGAACAAACTTACTTGGTCTCTAAGGTGCTACTGGAAGGAATTTTTTTTATAATTTATATTGTATGTAGACAAAAAAACTTTTTTAAAAAAATGTGATGGATGACATGAGGGGTTTGTGGATCATGAAATGCAGCAGCCCAATGTGCCTTATGTGGCTGTTTACAGCCAGAATGATCTAGTCCTCCAAAGCTGTTTTTTCAATGCATTGTTCCAAAATTGCCTAAGTAACTTATTCAACTTCTGATTCTATGGGAGTCCCTTTTTCTATGGGAATCCCTTTTTCAGCCCTGCAGCAGCCCACACCCTTCCAGGGGCCACATGCTGGTGACTAATGGATCCAAAGGCAAAAGTGAGTAGTGCAATGAATACAAGTTTTACCTTTGTACTGGCTTTTCATATATCTCTCTCTGTCCTCCATCCAGAAAACAAGAGAAGTTATCAGAGTTCAATGATAAATTCAAGCCAGGCAACAGCAAGGAGAGTGGCCTGGGGAGTGTTCCAAGGGCCAGGAAGAGAGGCCATATTAGTTCTCTGGGCCTGATGTTCCCCAACCTACTCTATGTTGTGGAAACAAAGGGAAGTGGCACCCCTGTTGCCGAGGCAACAAAGGGAAGCACTTCCTTTCCCCACAGCCCTCTGTAGCGAGCAACTTCACCCATTGTAATAGTGTGCCCTGAAAACAGGACTCAACTTTGTACCTCGCAAAGGCTGGAAAACCTGCTGGAAAACCACTGCACTTGTGATGTGATAAATCACATCATGCTTGCCACTTCCATCCAAGACTGTCAAAATAAGTTTGCAAAGTGATGCACAGTTCATTTTTGAAAAATCAAGTTTTTGAAGTACCCAGACAAAGCCTTCTGAACCTATTTGTCTATAATTTGGCAGGTGTTATCCACTCAGGAGGAACCACTATGGTTGCGACTTTCATCTAATTCTATCAAAAAGAAGAATAAAAAGTTAAACTTGGTTTTTTGATTTTCCCACAATAGTGAATGGGTGAGAAACAAAGTGTTGCCTATTCTGATTTGGGATTCAGTCCCTGAGCTGAACTGGACAGCCTGATTTTCAAGACTGCCCATAAAACAAGCTGCTTTATATATTCTGTATTTGCAACAAACCAACAAACTCCATTGGCAGGTGAGAGCAGAAATTGGTTAAAGGAGGGAAAACCCGCAGGATTAAAGGTGCTGAACATCTATCACACTTGTCACAACAGCAATGTGGCAGAGAAGCTGATTAGCTTTTTGGCCTAAAACAAAAAGTCCTTTATGTGATGGGAGTGCTGTCTAGATTATAGCAGTGGGTGCTGTATACACGGAGATGAAATAAAAAGGAAGGTTCACATTAGGATTTCTGTGGACCAGGAACTCTTCTGTCCAGAGGATGGATTTTTGAATGTGAAGTTGTTGTGGCATTTAGGGAAATTGACTTTCTTGGACTAGAAAAATCCAAGAAACATATAACACAGAGTTACATCCTCAGTTGTCACAAGTTACATCCTATATACTAAACAGCAGCATCATTCTCAGAGTGAGGACCTTTATGTAGCCAAAATGGCACTTTCCAAGCACAGTAAAAGGTTTACAAAAGTGCAAAAATACTTTGAAGGAAAATGCTTAAGCAGGGAACCCAAAAGAGCTGAGGATGCTCAGTGATCATGGAATAGGTTGGAAGGGAATGGAATGGAGTATTTTGGAAAAGGGCAAGGCTGGCTTCTTGGAATGCTGAACAGGTACACTCCACACTGCAACCTATATGGTTAGAGTGCTTATAAAAGCAAAAATTAAAGAGAGAAAACCCAATGTCCTTAAAACTAGCAACATATAATATAGCTTAGCTATTCACTATTTTGGTCCATATACATTGTCCATTATGCTTTCTCCTTCTATACCAATCTTCTCTGCAAATTCCATTCCTTTGCAGAACCTGTTTAAATCCCTTGTAATCTTCCCTTCTTTTCTGGGAAGAAAATGAGCAAGGGAAATTATTGAGTATCAATTTCCCCTTTCCCATATAACCCCCCACAAAAGAGCCAATGTCCAAGATGCTGCCTCTCCAGGAGGTTCTGAAAGTAAATTGCTTATCATAACTGTTGCCGACATGTTGCACATCTTCGATCCAGCCAAGCATTCTGTACTTGCATGGCTCATAGATTTTAACAGAGTTAAGTTCGTGCTTAACTTTCCCATCAAAATAAACAGGGTCTACATGTCCTGAATGTTTGGTGGAATCATGGCCAATTTGGGGAGTCGGTAGTGCAATAGGAATGGATCATTATGCATGCAGACATTTTTCTGTGCACCAGAGATATGACAACCAAATTCTGAGAGCCAATAAGAGAGGTGAAGCTGCCAGCACTCTGTGCTTTTGTTGACTTGTAATATCTAATGCCAAAAACTGGTCATTGCAATATGCATCTCCCTGCCCCTGACTGGCTAATGGTGTTAGGTAAGATGAGAAAAAGCCATAATGATTCTGTTTCATTTGTATTAAATGTTGCAAATAAAAAAGATGTTGCAAATCAAAAAGTGACAGCAACAGTACCTCTCTTACGATGTCTTTTAGTCTTCAAATGTGACTATTTTCAGATATGGCATATTTTTAAATCAAAATTCCCTGAATATGAGGTTTTCCATTTCCAATATAATTTTACAAAGCTCCTTATATCTGATAATTTTCCATAGCTGGACCCTCTACATAGGAAAAAGCAACAGAGACTTTGTATTTTAATTGTGAAGGCTCCTTGGTAAACCAGTATGTTGTTACAGCTCATTTGTCGGGTGAAAATACTGTGCATAAATACAAGTATTGTGCAGAGCTTATTTTCCTCCCAACATTAAATGTTACTTTAATAGCCTTATTTAGAAAGTTGTTATACAGTAGCCATTAAAAAAAACTTAAAATGACTAAATACATTTAGAGATGAAGTCTGGGATATAGACTCTACAGCAGTCAGTTTTATTATCAAACTGTTTCACAAGAAATCCACCACTCCACACCTATCCTCAAAAAAAAAGAAGGGGGAAAAGGTACCATATAGGATGGCAGAATCAGGGATAGCATCTCAGGTTTTAATGGGAGAAGATGAAGAGTGTTTTTTGGTGGGTATTCATATCAAGGAGAGAGGAGGCTGTCCCCTGCTTCCTGAGCTGATGTTTTTTCAACATCCAGCGTCTGGTAGCTTGGCCACTCCCTCCTGAATGTAAGCATCAGATCTGAACAAATCATGAACCGAAATAGGCTAGCTAGCTAGCTAGCTAGCTAGCTAGCTAGCTAAATAAATAAATAAATAAATAAATAAATAAATAAATAAATAAATAAATATTGTCCATTAGCACCTTAGAGACCAACTAAGATGTTGAGATGTGGGTCTTTTCCAAGGCAGGGTGTTCCACTTCTGATCAAATCACTTTTTCACTTAGTTTCTGTACTTTGATTCTAAATGAGCAGAATGCAAAGGAGCCAAAAGCTGCCCTCCCCAATCCCTCATAACCTTCTAGCTCCTGCACCTATCCTGAAATCTTGCTACAGGGGGGAATGTTTACAATGTTTGCCACCTTCATACTAATTGTTACCCATAAAAACAGAGAAGTGTGCCTGTTTTCAGTCACCCCCTCCAAATAAACTTCAAAGGTGCCTTTCACAATCTCTCCATACCTATCCTTCTAAAATTTCGAAAGCTTCCACAGACCAGGGCAAAGGGAGGGACATTCTTTCCTCATTTTCCAATGCATCAGATCCAGGCTGCAACAGCTGATGGTCGGTCACCTCTGAGGATGTGGGACTTTGTTTTCAGCAGATGCTTTTGCTGTTAGCCGCCTACCCCAATGCATGCATTTCAGAGCTTTCTGTAAGCTACCACCAATGGGAGAGCCAACAGCAATACCTTCTTCTTTACCAGGATGAAGCTCAAACCAACTCCATGGTGAAGCCCCGTGAGAAATCCATGCAGCATCCTGCTCTTTCCACTCTCCCACCCCAAAGCTATCAACAGACGACAGGAGAGGATTGCACACTCTATCAGATTTATTGCCTATTGCAGTATTGCTTGGCTCTGATGAAGTGGACTCTACTCTATGAAAACTCACACCACAATAAATCTGTTTGGCTTTTTTGTGTTGCAGGACTCTTGTTTGGTTTGGAATACTGGTCATATTTTGAGTCTTTGTTAAAGATCAGGATCTGGCTATGCCTTCAGATGAAATAAAACCAACACTTTTCTCTGCCCACAACAAGCTGAGACACTGCAGTACATGATGATGCAATTATCTTCCTGTTCCCAGTCACAACTGTAGTGTGCTGTCTTGCAGGTCTCATCATGTCTAGCAGTGATAAAAATGAAGCTGCCACAGAAAATAAAAGCAACCCATTTTTTTTTAGTGTACTTCTGAGAGTGGGATAAGATCCTGTAGTTTCTTGATAATTTGTGGTGGGTAAATAGTAATCAATCAGTTATGGCCTATTTGAAAAATGAGAGGATGTAAAAAAATGTTTCTACCTGACTTTTTTGACATCACAAGGATAACTGTGTCCATATGCAGCTCAAAGCGGTTGAGCCTGTTTTAATGTGCTTACATTTTCAAGAATGCTCAATGCTTCCTCATTCAAAATTATTATTATTTTTGGTGGGGAGGGGAATGATGTCAGATAAAATTCAGGAAGTTGGCAGTCTTCTTTATTTCATTTGCTTGATTTATACCAAAGCTTTGTAAGGTATGTTTACATAAATTAGTCATCCTGAATAGATGGCAGTTCAGTGGCAAACAAGAGCATGTGGCTGGAGCAATAAAATGTGTCTAATGACATCTCTGGCACATAGGAGGGATATGTCCCCCTCAACAGCCAGATAAAGAAAGTGATTGTATTGGTACAATCAGGTGTTTTTGTTTTCCCCCTTAAAGCCTCATTTTTTTCGTTGACTTCTGCTGCTGCTGGGGCACTATAAATTGGGGATATGTTTCCCCATGGATCAACATTTATATATAATTTGTAATGCTCACTCAACAAAATTCACAACCATTATCCTAGGAATTCTGAAAATTTCCTCCCCTCCTCATTTTATCCTCACAACAACCCTTTGAAGTAGGTTAGGACGGGAGTGAATGACTGGCCTAAGTGAGCTTCATGGTGGAATCCAGATTGGGATTTGAACCCTGGTCTCTCAGGTCCAGCACTCTAACCACTGCCACACACCGGCTCTCATTTATGCCTTCATCATATAAGCGTTCTGCATATATGTAGTACTCAAGTAAGGTGTCTATTTTTTGTTGTTAAAGATAGGATAAAATAGTCCCTCTATGGTACTATAGCATATGCTATCTCCTTGCTGCTTTTCTGATGCACAGCAGGGGGTCAAAGTAATGGACATAGTAGTACTTCTGAGATGAAGGGGTTTCTGAGTGTGTTGGGTGGGTCTACATATGTATGCATAGACAACATTACCTACCGGTATATTCACATATAGACAGAGGTGGCACAATGAGTATATATTGCTAGCCTCAACATTATATTTTAGTTTTCCATTCAATGCCAAAGGGTTGCTTATCATTAGTGAACACACACATTTTAAACAGTGTGACAAATTCTCCCCAAATAATCTGCATAATAACTTCTACTAAAGTGAGGCAGATGAACTTAATTTACTCTAGCCTCCAGTCACATTGCCAATTTAAGATGACCAGCGATGGCAGGAACATTAGAGTCTCAAATATTCTTCATTTTCTGCATGTGTTGCATGAAATCTAAGAAGCTGGGTGGAGGGAAGGAAGGAAACAGACCCTTATCTCCAGTAAACATATGTAGACACCTCTGTCAATAAAGGGTGATTCATTTGTCCCACAAATAGATCAGTAAGGGCAGAAGGTAGGTTTTTATAAAGATTTATAAAGAAAGCAATAGAGAAAAAACTGCTGTAATATGGAACTGCGATGTACACTAAGCACTATTGCTTGTCTCCAGTTTTTACAAATGCTAACCATTCACAAAGGTTAATGATTAGGACTGGTGATATATCAGCCACTGTGTAAGGGGCATGGCTAAGTCATCTGTTTTGAGATAAAATTACAACAGCAATTTTACATGTGTGTGTGTGTTTTCCATATCTCTGCTGCTACTGGAAGCTACGTCTCGCTCATAATCACATTTAAACATCTGAAGAGATAACAGAATTCTCATAGGCCAACCTGAGGACTTTTCTTTCTTTCTTATGAGGTAAATTACATGCCCTTGGGTTTGAGTCTTAGCTATTAATATGGTCCAGTTTCTGTAATCATAGCCAGGTTGACTTGAACTAAGCATGTACCAAAAACTTACTAGTGAGGGAGAATAGTTTATTTTATTTTCATAGAAATTTCACATGACACCTTATGCCAAGACTTTTGAGATGGACTTCTGGCTTACGGATGAAGCTGAGCACAATTCCCTTTGACACCTAGGACAAAGGGCACTTGAAGCCAACTGTTCTCTGTGGCTGTGAGGTCAGAAGCAAGACCCTTCTCTGACTCATGGATAGGGACATATTGGTCCAGTACTATGATTATCTTCTTTGGAGATAGGTGGGGCAACATCCCAGTCTCTCAGCTGATGGCAGAAGAAAGAGCATTCTTCCCTCATCTCTGTGGTTCTAGGGCAACTGCATCACCAACTAAGTGGAATATCACCTCTGTCCTCTGCTGTTTAGCAGGCAGTGAAAGGAGTGTGGCTCATTGGAAAAGGGTGCAAGCAGCAATGCCATTGGGCCAGGTGTGAGTGACAAAAGGGAAAATCATTTCTGAAAGTTACAATGTTATGTAAAAGTTAAACAAATTAATGCAGTGTGGCGCAGATAATCCCCAGCCAGGTTGATTTATTTGCAATAATTAAACATGTCACATAATCAGTGAGATAGAATTAAAAATGTTAAAAATCAACAGTTTTTATAATTACTGCTTGTTTTGTCTTCCATTTCATGGACCTTGGTAGACCTTGTTCCATCTTCACTGATCCACCCCACCCCCCATGGTAACTAAGTCTATTTGTGCATAACTCATATCATGTTATTTTAAAAACATTTTCGTTCTTTCCATTCTAATTGTGAAAGCTGTGACAATAGGAGCAATTGGTCTCAAAAAGGGTTGGGGGAAGATCACAGCTTCATCTCATGTTGTCCACTTGGATCCCTATGCCCTCTTTATCAGTCCACCAAGAAGCTGCTGTATGAATGTTCTCCAGGAACACCCCAGGAACTGGGCATGGTCTTTGTATGGTGGAAGAGCGGTGACACACTCTTCACTTCAGAGAATATCTGAGCTCGGGCCTCACAGGTCACCCAAGTGCACAGAGACATCGTACACAATCCTTTTTTTTGGGTGGGGGGAGAAAGCATTGCATCAATTGTTGTTCAGTCGTTCAGTCGTGTCCGACTCTTCGTGACCCCATGGACCAGAGCACGCCAGGCACGCCTATCCATCACTGCCTCTCGCAGTTTGGCCAAACTCATGTTAGTAGCTTCGAGAACACTGTCCAACCATCTCATCTTCTGTCGTCCCCTTCTCCTTGTGCCCTCAATCCTTCCCAACATCAGGGTCTTTTCTAGGGAGTCTTCTCTTCTCATGAGGTGGCCAAAGTACTGGAGCCTCAACTTCAGGATCTGTCCTTCTAATGAGCACTCAGGGTTGATTTCTTTAAGAATGGATAGGTTTGATCTTCTTGCAGTCCATGGGACTCTCAAGAGTCTCCTCCAGCACCATAATTCAAAAGCATCAATTCTTCGGCGATCAGCCTTCTTTACAACTTCTTTACATATGAGTGTAGATGCCCCGACTCATATGTTTTTTGAAATGCACGGTAGAAGCAAAGGAAGCACTCATCCTTTCTTTCATCACACAAAGGCCACCACTTCAAGATCACTAAAATTATTGACTGATGATCCCTCATATTGAGAATGTTGTGTACAAGCAGTACCTTTAGCAGCTGGAGCTCTAAGCCTATATGGCAGGGATGGAAAAATGTACAACCCTCCAGATGTCATTGAACTCCAACTCCCATCACCCCAAGTCAGCAGGGCTACTACTCATGGCTAGTGAGAGTTAGAGTCCCAACATGATTGGTGGTTCAAGCCCACCCAAGGATAGTTGTGGGTAGGATTCCTGCATTACAAGGGGTTGGACCAGATGATCCTTTGGGTCCATTCCAACTTATAATTTTTTACTTCTGTTGTTTTGTGACATCTGGAGGACCACTGGTCCCCTATCTCTGCCCTACATAAACCTAAAACCCTACACAGCTAGGCAATTGTAGGAAATTCCCCAAAAGCTTTTCAAAGCAGTGTGTGAGAATAACTGTTTTGTTGAGAAAATTGTCCCTTTGAGCATATGGTCAAGCTGGGGAGCTAGACTCTTTGTGATATTGATGTTTCCTACAAACCATCATTTTAATAACATTCATTTACCCATAGGGAGTTGCTTTTTTAGGATAGAGTAAAGAGCACCTCAATATCAGCCCAGAGATCTATTAGGAGTGGATGAGTCAGACCTAAAGTTATGTTGGAAAAGAGACGTTGAGTGGCTTTGGGTATTGGCACCCTTGGGATATGTCAGAGGAAAATAAAACAAAAAGCTCAAAGCAGTTTCACAATACTCTGGATGGATATAAACAGCTCCCTGGCATTTTGTAAAAGGCCCATAGGGGAAAGGAAGTTGAAGTGCCAATAATAGGGTGCTTACAACACGCAAAATCCTGGGATAACAATATTTGAAAATAATGTATAAATCACTACTTATATTAACTTTATCAAACTGGTTATATTAAAAATATATAATAATAATAATAATAATAATAAAAATTTATTTATACCCCGCCCTCCCCAGCCAGAACCGGGCTCAGGGCGGCTAACGACCTAACGACCCGGTTCTGGCTGGGGAGGGCGGGGTATAAATAAAAATTTATTATTATTATTATTATTATTATTATTATTATTATTATTATTATTATTATTATTATATATTTTTAATATGGCAGTGAGTCTTAATTCTCATACTAGGCAAAATACCTGGAATGGATTATATTCAAAGAAGTGCTAAGGAGATTGTTCCATCATCACAAGCACTTCTGCTTGTCCAATGAAACAATCTCCCTCTCCTCCCTCTTCTCTGAACCTTTTGGAACAGTGGCTTCCATTAGCACAAGCATTCAGCTGAATATGGCCCAGTGACTCATCAAGTTGAATGCAGCCTACTAGCCATGTGATCACCTCCATATTGCTGCAGATTGGGCACTGGAAAAGGCAATGAGTTATCTTTGGAGGTAATTAGGTAAAGCAGGTAGAGAACACAGTAGTTAGCAAGCAAGTCACAGCTGGCACGAGCCTAATCTAAAAAGTAAAAAGGTAAAGGTAAAGGACCCCTGGACGGTTAAGTCCAATCAAAGGCGACTATGGAGTTGCGGTGCTCATCTCGCTTTAGGCTGAGGGAGCCGGTGTTTGTCTGCAGACAGCTTTCGGGGCCATGTGGCCAGCATGACTAAACTGCTTCTGGTGCAACGGGACACCGTGACGGAAGCCAGAGTGCAATGAAACACTGTTTATCTTCCCACCACAGTGGTACCTATTTATCTACTTGCACTGGTGTGCTTTCGAACTGCTAGGTTGGCAGAAGCTGCTAGGTTAGCAGAGCAACGGGAGTTCACCACTGTCAAGTGGATTCGAACTGCCAACCTTCGAATCGGCAAGCTCAAGAGGCTCAGTGGTTTAGACCACAGTGCCACCCACGTTCCACGGGCCTAATCTAAGGCTCTCACAATGGTGGGGTTTTATTTCCTGTTATAACCTTGTAGGTCTAAAGACACCACAAGTTAAAATGCCTAGCTGGGCAATAGTTTGGACATCCAGCCCAAAATGATAATCATTACATAACATCGTTCTATTATCTGAGGCAAATAAAGAAACTGGCTGAATGTGTTTTTTTAAAACAAATGTTTGCTATAGGACTATCATTGAACTCTTGGTATACACAAGCCTAGTATGTTACCCTGGAAGGAGAGTTAACTTGTTAAGTAAAAGCAGCCAGAGAAAACCCCTTTACCCTTTGATCTGGTATGGCAACCATTTGCATCATTTATGTGCCAGGAAGATCAAATGAGAAGGTCAACTCAAACTCATGGAAACTTGTGGAGAGACCTTCTGGATAAAAGACTCAAGTTACTATTGTGTCCGTTTTTCACATTTCTGTGAAGGAGACAGGTCGCCCAGTGCAATTTTCTCAACAGAATGAGCAATTAGCCACTTGGGTATTGGTTTATGGTTCATGTTTCTTTGCTGATGCACACATTTGTTACATGCTTTTTACTTTTAAAAAAAAGTAAATAATGTTTGTTAACACACAACCCGAAAGCTTTAGAGTTTCCTAAAAGCTTTAAATGTAAATGGGGTGCTTTGCTATTGGCTGGCTCACTCTCCTTTTTCTTCCAAACCACTACTGAGAGCTGTCATGAAAGTCTGAAGGAGGAGACAGATGAAGAGCAGGTGCGGTTGTGAGAAGGGAAGTGCTTTCTGTAGCCTTACGCACACCCTCACAGTGTAATGAACAACCATAAAGATGAGCATTAAAAAACAACATCTTCTTCCATTGTGTTGGTTGGCATCCATTTTGGTTGATGGAATGAAGCCGCCCCCCCCCCCACTTTTCCTTATATTGCTTATAAAAATTCTGTCTAAGTACAGTATGTGCCCAGAGGCACTCTGATGCTGTATTCTAAATGTGTGAGGGGGCAGGAAACTCTTGCTATTTTCTTGCAAATATTGTGCCAATGTGCTCACAAAGTATCACAAGCTGTAGAATATTGGACCAACTAAACTAGGGATGGGGAAGAAATTCGGTTAGCATTTATAGGCAAACACAGTGCTTTTTCTGCAGGGGTACGCATACCCCTAAACATTTTTTTTTAAAGAAAAAAAACACTGGACAAAAGTATCCAATTTTCACTTTGCAAAACAATGCACAAACTGAATCCCAGCCATCCTTCAAAATGCGCACTTCTCTGGTGCAACATGCACCAAAATACATATTCTAGGGTAAACTGTGCATCATATGAGGGGAAGTTGCTTTTAATAATGTGTAAATGAGGCATAGTTGCATACAAAGATTAGTATATGAGGAGAAACTCCTCATATGCTGCTGAATTTTCATGAAGACTTATTTTTTTTAAGTCAAACAAACAATGCACACACGTATGTGGAAATGTGGAGAACTGAACTAAAAGAGTAGGAAAATAAGGAAATGAGAAAATATGAAATAGGCAGCTTTCCCCATTCCTATACTGAACATGGTGTTGCACAACAGGGTCAATACGCCATGCTTTTGCTACTGCTCTGGGACTGCTTGAGCAGCACAGGGAATGGTCCTGAAGTATGTAGGAAGCAATGAGACATGACTGGTAGATAGGGTTCAGCATGAGGGAGCTGCCATGTCCTGTACTGATTCTACCTTTTCCCTATTGGAGTAGTGAGCTCCGTCTATGCACTTTATATAGTAAACTGCAATAAATAGTTGAGAAATCAAGTTGCAAACAACAATTGAAGATGGGTGGTGAATAATTGGCTGCCAACTATTAGATGAGCAAAATATGAAAAAATGGACTGGCTATATAAAGAAATCAGTTTATTAAAATCCCTCTTTTGTTGCTCAAACCCATTAAATGCAATATAAAATTGCATCAGAATCAATGACTGTCCTTTTCCTTTTAAGGTAATTGATGGCCATTCTTAAATGTTTTTTTTTAAGAGGGAGGGGGCTAATCCTGGAGAGTTTAGGAACAAATCATCCCACATATTGGCCAGCTCTCATTGTTTACAAAACCCAAGTAGGAACAGCACCAACAAGCAAACAAGAACAACTTGAAAGACAATGAACAGAAGCTGAGTTTGTCTAATTCTGTGTGCATCTTTTTAATGCCTTTTGAGCATCAAAGGATTAAGCATGGTAATCTATGCCAGATGTAGTTCTTTGAAGAACCAGGCAAGGAAGTGTCAAAACTGACAAGCCTCTTGCCACCCTCCCCTTCCACCACCAATGGAAGTGCAACTCTTTGTGTGATGCTCCCAACTGTGTCAATATAGATTGAGGAAATTGCACTAAAGCAAGAAAGAGTGGCACTTTGCATTACCAAGTTAAGACAGTTGGGAAACCTGAATCATGAAATGTTCTGTAGAATGCTGATTGTTGCTCTTTTGAGCAGTAAAATAGATGAACTGCCAGCATTATAGCCATCTTAGCTCTTTATTCTAGAAAGGACTCCTTTTCCTTTTGCTCGGCTGCCAAAAAGGAGTCTGAGACCGACTGGAGGCGGAGCTTGCATGCCTTGTGCAGCCGGACCCTCACGCCCAACCAGACAGACAGCCTGCCTGCCGTCTATGCGCTCACTCTTTCCCTCACCCATTCGTGTGCAGCCTCTGGAGTGCAGGGTGGCGAGGCTACTTGGTGCCATTGCACCGCCCTCACGGCATCCTTTATTTTCAAATCCGAAAGTTGACAGCTATGCTCCCAGCAAGAAGCAGATTTAACCCCCAAGTTCTTCTCATTAGCTTATGTTGTGTGAGAAGGATTGCTGTTCACTCTTATGGAGACATGTACATACCATAAGTTTTGTAATCCTTTCTGGTGCTCTCACTGATGCTCATACTGTCCCTGGTGCTCATAGAAGGCTCTTTGACCCATCAGAGGCTTCCATGAACAGAGAGCAGAGGAAGGTGATGCTTTCAAAGTCCCCAATTTCTTTGCAGCCCACAAACTATTCTGGAGAGCCCATCAGCTTTGTGGAACAGATGCTCTGGGAGTGTTGGAGTCTGCAGATGGGAGGAGGAATCCTCCTCCTGTTCACAGAAGTCTCCTTTATTGAAGAACCTTTTATTAATGGATGGATAAAATTGGAATGCAAACTATTTACCTCTTTTGGTTGTGATTGTTTTCTCTGGCAGCTGCTTTGCTGGCATCATTCTTCCCTTGGCTGTTCCCACCTGATTAAGGAATGGGAGGATACTACAATGCTACCATGTCAATTGTATTAAGGTATGTGATGACATCACAGGAGCTAAGTGAAGAGAATTTAAATGAACCAGCCAAGTTTTTTACAACAAGAAACAAAAGGGAAAGGGGGAGGATGTTTTCTGGCATTGTTGAAAACATTCATAAAAAAATGGGTGTGGGGGTGTGAATCGTTTGGCTAAGATCTCTCCTTGCAATCAAGGAATCATTATACTTTGTAGCAAAGATATCAAAATGGCAATGATCAAGCAGTTTCAGCAAAAAATATATCAAAATTGCAATGACCAAGCAGCTTTTAAGATTAGCCAGGAACAGACCTTGGGCCAGGTAGGGGCTGCCAATATTGTGTCCTCCAGATTATTTTTTAAAAAATAAGATTTATTTATACTCACAAATGAAAATGAAAAGAAATATATTTGGGGGAAGGATGTTACAACTACTAAAATCAGCTTGTGGTTCTTGAAGTTTATATTTATACTTATTAAACAGAGTGATCTTATTTGCAACATTTATAACCAGATGATCTCTCTAATTCTGGATGGGAAATAGATGGATGGAGGAGGAAAGCCCTCTGCAAGGAATCAGATCTATGACAAGAGTGACCCACCACTCCCCTGGCAGTCCAGAGGGATGTGGGGAGGAGGTTGCAAAAAAGTTGGGGGGGTGGTGGCAGATGGGGAGAAAATGAACAGGGTTAAGCCAAAAGATAGAGCAAATGATTGGCCATGGCCAGTTTGGTTTTGGCCTCACCTGCTAATGACTTCCTTGCCCACTGCTAGCATGAGGCCCCCAACACATTATGCATGAGGTAATGTGGCCCTTCTCAGAAAAAGGCTCTCTATTCTCATACAAACCTATTCTCATAAAAATGACAAAATGTGTGAACCAGTGAGGTGGCCAGTGATAGTGGTACACCTGGGAAACATACACAATCACATTTGGCCTCAAACACAAGGGGCAGGGAACTGCTACCCATGGTTTTGCCTGAATGGTGCCCATCTCCATACCAGTTTGGAACTGAGTCTATAAATTGACTTCAAGGCTGCATTAGCCTAATTTTTCTACTAAAAAAAGAAGTTCATCTCCTCTCCACCTGTTTTGGGACCATATTGCCAGATTACAAGTTCTGACGAAACTGAAAATATGCTACACATTTGTGACATTTTGGTCAATTTCAACAAGTGTGTAGATCTACAAGTCTGTAGATTTCGGAATTTAGCAAATGCTTCATTGAACTTGTCAGGCAAGCAATCATGTGCCTATGCTGAGGAAGGCTTAAATTCAAAATATGCATATCTAGTTGTTGTCTTTCAGACTTTCATAATTCCATTACTTGCTTGGTGCACAATGCTTTATATAAGCATGTTCAGTAAATGCATTTCTTATTTTAAGACCTAAAAAACTCAGTGCTAATTCTGAACTTAATGAAGCCAAAGTCCTGGTCTATTACTTGAAAATAAACAGAATGTGAAATACATTGAAAACTCTAGCATATAAGGTGATAAATCAAAAAGCCTAATGCGTTAATAAAATAAAAACAGACTTCTCTTTTATTCATACATATTGCAAAAATGTCAACATTTCCCCTAGGAAATGGATTATATAACTATGTTTTCAAAAGTCCAAAAAGAAACATTTTAACTTATTTATAAGCATTTCTAAACTGTTTAGGGTTTTATCAAATGTTAATCCTAATCAGAATAGATTTATTGAAATTAATGGACATGACTTATGTAGGTTCATTGATGTCAATGAACTATGAATAAATGATAGTTGGACACAATCCGTAATCTTTAAAAATGGAAATGGTTGTACCCTAAATCTGTAATCCTAGGCATGCTTTCCTGGGAGAAAGACTTTTCTAAACACAGTGGGCCTTGCTTCTGAGAAAACATGTGTAGGATTCTGTTAGGCTAATAAAGTAATAATAATAATAATAATAATAATAATAATAATAATAATTATTATTATTATTATTATTATTATTATTATTTGTACCCCACCCATCTGGCTGGGTCTCCCCAGCCACTCTGGCTGGCTTCCAGCAAATATTCAAATACATTAAAGTAGCCCTCAACTCTTTCCCTCTTTTTCTTACACATGGAAAATCCTTATAATATTAATTCCTATTTGTAATTTGGTGCTTTTTAAACATTTGCACATTGAATCTCTGACTCTGATACTGATATCAGTGTAAAAAAAAACCAAAAAAACTTGACAATGCAAGTACAGTGTGTACAGAAGTAAATGTCATTGAGCTTGATGGAGCTTATTTCTAGTATTGGAGTGTATGGGGTGTTAGGGGAGGAGTGTGGGACACATAACACTCCTTCTGGGCTAGTTTGCCTACCTTTGGTCCCCACCCCACTCTCACCTGTGGCTCCTAGAAACTGTCAGCATGAGATAGCAGCCACATCCTGGAAAACAACTTCTACTGGATGGCTAAACCAGGTGAGGATAGCCAACAGATCTCAAACCCTTGGTGAGTTAAGGACTTCCCCTTCTTGTGAAGACAGCCTCTGTCAGATTGAGTGGACAAGACCAATAGTGAATTCAACGGTCAAGACGGTGGTTTCTGCACATGCTGTAGAGGGCCGGATAGGGCTCATTAACCTGAGAAGGTAGCCCATCTAGGAGAAGGAAAACTCTGATATTAAACCACCTCTGCCTTGTGGCTATACTCATTTGTGAGAAAAGCTATGGGGGTAAACCTTGATGTAAAATCCATACCCACTGCCTTGCAGGACATCTTTCGGAGGAGAAAAATCTAAGGAGTAAAACCCTATACAAATCCAGAGTGGAGTCCCTAAGATGGTTGGGTGACTCCTTGTACACTTCCTTCTGGCAACTCCTATAGCCAAGCTGGTGCCAGATGTTTTGTTTTGCTCTGCTTTCTTTTGGACCACATCAGCAAGCCCAAGAGGAGGGTCTTGTCATTGGGTAGCCCAGGACCTCCATACACACTGCTGAGTCTTGTGCCTTAGAGAGGTCATTTTGGTGCTTCTAACTCAGCAAAAACAATGTGTGATGCAGCAGTTATGCGTTACTGGTCTCTACAGCCACAACAAGCACTGTGATTCTCCAGCAGTTTGACTTCACCCCCAGAGATGCACAGCATACTTAGGCTTGTGCCTAATCTTCCCCTGGGTGTTTAACAACAAACTCTTAATTGTTCTATCAATATCAGTGGAAAAATGTTTGTAGCGCAATATTAAAAAGAAATGCAGAATTTCAAGTTCTGGACTATCCTTCAAATATACTCAATTGTCTATGAGACAGCCAGTTATATGCATGTGAAAATAACTCTGTTGGCATAGCATCCATGTTTTTAATCAGCCCCTTATCATTATTTTTGCTAATCAAATATTTTTTTGATGAGTGATTCAATACGGTATTACCATCCCTTGAGTACTGAAGGACATAGGAGGTTTTGTGCATTATCTGAAATAGGTCAACTGAACAAAAAGCTTTGGATATCTTTCACTACTTGCTCTCTGCAAACAAAGTGGCACAAATTAAAAGAGATGCTTCTGTATCTTCCATCTAAGACAGTTGAGGGCATTGGTTGAAATCTAACAAGGGTAAATTCCTTTCTCGGAGAGAACTTACTCTGATGGTCTAGATATTTGTCAAACCCCTGCTGAAATTTATCATCACGTACCAAGCAGACACTCTTGAATCTGACAGTGCAGATAAATCCCGTTGGATGAATACATCACACAATCTCTTCTTAAACTCTATTTTGGCAGTTGACATCTTTGAACCCACAAAATGATTTACAGAAATACTATAAAATTGTGTCATAAGCAGGCTTTGACATCCGAGAAGATTGCTTGACAGAATTTAAATGCCGCTTCCCTACTGAACGAATCTTGAGAACCCTCTGCTTCCTGTAATTGAAAATATACAAACATAGTCTCATTTGCAACAACAGAATGACTGCTTGTGTGATCCCTGTATAACAGATGTGGTTGTCCTTTGTGTACATAATATGGATTTCAGAATTTTGTTTTTTTATATATATATACGGTATAAATTTTTTATTTATTTTCAATTTAATAATAAACATTCACATCATTATTATCCACTTTACCTCCCTGGCTCTTTAGACTTCCTTCCCTCCCGCCTCATGGCTTTCAAAATTAACCTTTCTATCATTGCATTTTGTACATTTTCCCATTCTAATTACACTCACTACAAAATAACTCAAAATTTAAATTAATATAGAAAGGTAGAAGACTTCTCATTACAAATCTTCAGACAACCCTGCTAGTGATGTTAATTGCTTACAATAATCTTTCAGATATCGTATAAATTTACTCCAGTCCTTTTGGAAAACTTGATTTCAGAATTTTGTTCTGGAAAGTTTCTAGTCCAATTGCTTTGTATTGATCCTAAATTCCTGTACTATTAAGAATTTGGGAATATAGTTTATGTCAGCCTTTGCCAACCTGGTGCCCGCCAGGTGTTTTGGAGTGCAACTCACAGCTAGTGTGGCTGTGCTGGCTGTCACTGATGAGTTATATTCCAAAATATCTGGAAGGTTATTTTGGCAAAGGCTCTTTAAGGTTCTAAAATGCTCTAGATTGCTCAAATTTCTCTCTCTGAGTTCTCCGAAACGTCAGCCCAACTTTTATCAACTACCGGTATATTGATACCCTAATCTTGACTTAAACAATGTTATGTTTCTAGCTACAACACAATCCCGAAAAAAATAAAATGATTTAACTTGTTTTAGTCTATGGAAATAGTTGCCAATTATAATAAGGGCATATCTGAGCAAAGACTATCTATTTTGGCTTTATTGTATTTTTACATGTAACAAATCTTTTTTGCCATTATTATTTTTTTGCCTTATCTTCCAAACCACTTGCATTGAAGGTCATGTGCTGTTTATGGCCTTGGACCATTTTATGCTCCTTGTAGGTCATAGCATCTCCTTCGTGAAGGAAAGATGGGATACAAGTTGTTTAAATGGTATCATGTGGCTAAAACTACGATGAAGTTTTGATGGACCAGAAAAGGTTTTGCAGAACAAAGGATCCCTAACTACAGGGAAGACGTGACATGATGTGATATTGACACAACCAACTAATGTTTTAAGTTTTTATAGTATGCAATTAACACTTGGAATCAGAAAACACACTTCCATTTTCATAGGGAGGTTTACAAGACAAACTGCATAAAATGTGGCTAATTATTATTATTATTTTAATTAAAGGTTTGGCTGATCTTATGTTATTATTCATGACTTGTGTTTTTCATAATTGTCTCTTGACTGCTCTACAAATAAAGTGTCAGGCAGCAATCCCTAGAGTTCCCTGCATTGAATCAGCTGTGCCTTTCATGAAAGAGATGGCACAGAAAGCAAGTCCTTTGGACAATCTAGTGTAAAAGAAAACCAATCACTCAAAGGCATAGGGCAAGCAGAGATAGGTTCTCTGGAGGGAACGTGAACATTTACATTGCTCTGTGAAGCCAGAAATGCACTTAGAGTATATTCAATTTATACCCAACCAAAGATTCCCAAATTCAGGATTTGTTGTGGATTAAACCACAGAGCCTAGGGCTTGCTGATCAGAAGGTCGGCAGTTCAAATCCCTGCGACGGGATGAGCTCCCGTTCCTCGGTCCCAGCTCCTGCCCACCTAGCAGTTTGAAAGCACGTCAAAGTGCAAGTAGATAAATAGGAACCGCTCTGGCGGGAAGGTAAACGGCGTTTCCGTGCGCTGCTCTGGTCGCCAGAAGCAGCTTTGTCATGCTGGCCACATGACCTGGAAGCTGTACGCCGGCTCTCGGCCAATAAAGCGAGATGAGAGCCACAACCCCAGAGTCGGACACGACTGGACATAATGGTCAGGGGTCCCTTTACCTTTACCTTTAAACCACAGAGCCTAGGGCTTGCCGATCAGAAGGTCAGTGGTTCAAATTCCCGTGATGGGATGAGCTCCCGTTCCTCGGTCCCAGCTCCTGCCCACCTAGCAGTTTGAAAGCACATCAAAGTGCAAGTAGATAAATAGGAACCGCTCTGGCGGGAAGGTAAATGGCGTTTCCATGCGCTGCTCTGGTCGCCAGAAGCAGCTTTGTCATGCTGGCCACATGACCTGGAAGCTGTACGCCGGCTCTCGGCCAATAAAGCGAGATGAGAGCCACAACCCCAGAGTTGGACATGACTGGACCTAATGGTCAGGGGTCCCTTTACCTTTAAACCACAGAGCCTAGGGCTTGCCGATCAGAAGGTCAGCGGTTCAAATTCCCGTGACGGGGTGAGCTCCCGTTGCTCAGTCCCTGCTCCTGCCCACCTAGCAGTTCCAAAGCACGTCAAAGTGCAAGTAGATAAATAGGTACCGCTCCAGCGGGAAGGTAAACAGCATTTTTGTGCGCTGCTCTGGTTCGCCAGAAGTGGCTTAGTCATGCTGGCCACATGACCTGGAAGCTGTACGCCGGCTCCCTCAGCCAGTAAAGAGAGATGAGCGTCGCAACTCCAGAATCATCCGCGACTGGACCTAATGGTCAGGGGTCCCTTTACCTTTACCTTAAGGTATTGTCACACTACATAACAGCCTTCCCTCGTATAAACACTGCTATTCATGAAAATATTATATGAATAAGATTATTTTGACTCCTTTTAACTCATAACTTCTTTTGTAAGATTAACCTTTGGAGAAGATGCAGCTTTCTCCAAACTGGTGTCCTCTGGATGCTTTGGACTATAAATCCCTCCAGCCCTGACTATAGGCTATGCTGGCTGGGGCTGATGGGAGCTGAAGTCCCAGACATCTGGAAGGCACCAGGCTGGGGAAAGGCTGGACCAGTGTGTAAGATAAAGAGGCAGGGGTCTTCCCTGCTGAAGAGCAGCATGAAGGGAGAGAAGGCGGAGGGACTCCACCTGCGGCTGGTCAGCTTTTAAGAACATGGAGGAGAAGGCACTGGTGAGAACCAGGTGGCTTCAGCCTTCCTAAACAGGGCTTTTGGCAGCAGTCAGATGCTGGAAACAACGCCTATGGTTCTCAGTCCTACCTTGCTGCTTCCTGCTCTCCATCTGGACCCTTGGCTTCGTGATCATTTCCTGATCTCTGGATTGTCTGACTACATGGACTGCTGTTTGCCTGACCCTCGGAACAGAGCTGACTCTGCCTCCAGGCCAGCGTATCTCAGAAACTCTTCTGTATCTTCTGTATGCTTGGCCTCACATTCAACCGAGTTCTGCATGCTGTTGCTCAGCAATGGGACTATGACAGCAGGGAGGACATCTTGGCCTGAAAGAGAGGGGATGAAAGATATGTGTTTCAGAGATGCCCTCAGTTCCATTTCTACCATAGAGTTGACATTTCAGCCTGCTCAAGTTGCTTGGGTGTCTTACAGCCAAACTTCAGGCCTGCTTGCAACTTGTTAAAGTATCAGCTGAGAGAGGTAAGGAAGAGGAAGTAGCACAAGGCAGTAAATTTGATTCCTGCAGGCCACAAATAGTCTGATGTCTGGTGTGCATGCAGGTGAATGTCCCAGATAGAAGGGAGTCTGTGTGTTGTATCATTGGAGTGAAGTTGAGACACGTGCATGAACTAGAAAGGTGTGAGGTGGTTCTTTGATCATGAACTCCTCAGCACAGGAATGACCTCAGCTTCCTGAGGTCAAACAGAGTGAGCAAAGCAGGTGTGATGCCTGCCTGAATTTGCCTGCAAGAATTTGACCCCTGCACAGGTGTTTTGATAATGAGCAATATTTGCTAATTCTTGGAGTGAGTTCATTGGTAGCAATAACAAAATAATGTATCTATGTAGATTGTGGTGTATCTTGTTATAACACCTGAAATGGCAGGGTTGTAAAACTGTCCCAGTCATGATGATACAGTACTGGGTACACTTTACTATTAGTAGGATTATACTGTGCCACAAAGTGATATATCTCAAGTGATTCACTAATAGGTTTCTTCAATCTACACCTAAAATAAAATCTGTAAAGAAAAACATTAACCTGATTTTAATACGTTTATCTTTTCTCTCCTGAGAAGAGGCTGGGAAGAGATGAAGATGGGACTCTGTCAATCTTTTGTGCAGTAATTTCTTTCTGTTAGCTCTTTCTGGCAGGCAAAGATTTCTTGGTGATTGGTTTTTGTGTGTTTTTGACATGCACTCTTTTGCATCTCAATTTGAAAGTAGGGGGGGTCGAGATAAATTAATTGAATTGTTTATCAGACATACACCTTTGGCATGTCATGTCTAGATTTTTTGAGAGGAATATTGATGACTTTCCTCATCCAAATTGCTCTGTGTATGGAAGGAGATTATAATTCTTCCAAAAATAGTTTTGGATAATTCAAATATTCCCCAGTCCTTTGTGCATTAAAGTAATTTCAAAATGAGCAAGATTGAAGATAGATTTAATTCCACCCACCCACTACTCAGTATGGAGATTGAACACTGCTATGGGGTGGGGGATATATTTTTCTGATGTTGTTTCAAGGTTTATGGGGGGGCAGGAATGAAATGAGCAAATAATCACAGTCCTAAATTATTAACCAGAGCATATGATTCTTTTTTCTAGGAAGGGCACAGAAAAATAACAAACATGCTTGCATTTTGATTCCATGTGAAATTATTATTGACAACACTTTACCTCATTTGAAATGACAGCTTGAAAGATCTATCATTCCCTCCTAGCAGCTTACATTTCTAATTTGTTCTCTAATAAAGTTTGGTTTGGAGACAGAAGACAGCTGAAGAATTAAAATGATAACAGATATGGATAGGGTTGTTCTGTATGTATCTTGAGATGTGACCCAGCAGTTCATGATTTCTTCTCCATCCCTTCTGCCCATATTCTTGCTATGTGTCTCTATTTGTCTAATAGAGAATGATCAGAATATGGTAGGGATAGGCACACATTATGGGGCAATACATCCAATCAGTGCTTTTTTTCTGGGGGGACGCAGGGGGACGCATACCCCTAAACATTTTGTGAATCTAAGTTTGGTCTCATTGAGGGGCAGTATTTCAATATGAGTAGGATAATGAAAGTACCCCTAAACATTTTTTTAAAGGAAAAAAAACACTGCATCCAATGCTTTTAGGCTTCATTTGGTGGGAGACACACAGAGTCGGACACACACATGAATCAAGAAAGCCTCCACAAGGGAAAGAAAGTGAATGTGTAAAGTTGACAAGTTGGTTAGTGTCAAAATGAGCTGCTACGTGTGAACTGACTAAAAGCCTATTTGTTTCAGCTCTGATATTAAACACAATTAGTTTTAATGATATGTGCCCTTAGGAATATCTAAGTGCTACTGGACAGGCTGGGAGTTTGACCTTGTCAAGTTACATGAGGCGCTTTGCCCAGTTTATTGGAAATTGCTAAGCATTTGAAAGGCATACTTGGGGCTCCTGCTCTGCTCATGAGGTGTACTAATGCTTTGCTTGATAAATAATATTGGGTTGTATCCAACTAAGTTCTGCTCAGAGTAGATCCACTGAAATTAATGGTTCTGAGTTAGTCCTGTACTTTAATTTCCAGCAGTGGGAAACCTGGGACATGGACCTTACGGGCCAGCTCCATCATGCTCCATCCCTCAGTTGTCATCTGGGGGCAGCCATTCCATCAAAGTACATCACTGGGAGAGAAAGAAAAAGCAGGTCTCATTCTGTCAGCTCATTGCTGAAAGCCCAGTTCCATGGGGCATCTCCTACCCCTTAACTGTGCCAGATAGTCATTAATAAGAACAAGTGTTTAAAAATTAGTGCCCAGGTTTCATTTTTATTTTCCTCTTCCCCTCTGTGTCCATTTCCCATTGCATGTAATGGCTTTTTAGATTGTCAGCCTGTAGGCAGGGGCTGTCTTGTTTTAAATGTGTGTAAACTGCTCTGGGAGCCTTTTATGGCTGATGCTCTAAATAAATATAAACAGATAGATAGATAGATAGATAGATAGATAGATAGATAGATAGATGATAGATAGATAGATAGATGATAGATGATAGATAAAAAATGGATCCCACTAAATATTCTGTCTCACACACATACACACAATTTTTGTGGGCAATGTGTGGTGGACATGGGCTCGATCCATACTTCCTCCTCTGGATGTGTATTTTGAGAACTCACCATTTCCCCCTATTCTCTTTGCTTCTTTCCTTTCCTTTCCTTTCCTGTCCCCTTTCCCCATCTCCAACCTTGAGATGTGAGACCACTTCCCCTCTCTGAATTGGACCAACCATTCCTAATGTAACTAACTAAACAGCCAGCTAACTAAAAATTTCATCTTCCATCTCTTGTGAGAGAAGAATCTGAATTAGCTTCTGGTTTTCCACTCAGAATCTCTTGAAAGACAGAAGCAAAAGACAATTTCCCCATTGTTAGACCTTAAGCACTAGAAGAGAAGCTGTGCCACTTGGCAATACAATCATACTCCAGAGGCCACTCTGAGGGTGTGGGGGGAAAGGCCAGGCAGAAAAGCAACAATAGCTTAATGGTGAACAAGAGTGGCAGCTGGAGCAGTCATTTATTATAAGAAGAGATAGCTTCAAATGGGAATGGTCTCCTTAGCCTAAATAGAAAAAAGAGAGAAAAATAGTATTAAGCAGACAGGACTCTTCCCTTGGCTGTATCACATGATATGGCAAGATATTTGTGCTTCTGCAAAGGTGATTCCACAGCAATACAAATTCCTTAAAGATTTCTGGAATGCTTCCCCCCCTCTAGTCTCAGCAACATGAATGTATATCTGGTATACCAGAAGTCCTCAAAGGGGCAGTGCAATAAGAAAGAGTCCATTGGGTGGTACCCATGATTGTGTGGCAGAAGTTATAGCCCCAAACTCTTAAACAGACAAGGTACAATAAACAAACAAAGAGAAATATCTTTAAATGCATTGGGGGAGGGGATGCAGTGTGTATGAGAGAGAGACGGGGGGGGGGGAGGTCAGTGGGGCTATTGACTACTTATCCATTGAGAGGCTGCAATTTGTTCCCAGTGGGAATGACTAGAGACTGGCCAATTTTTATTTTTATTTTTTTTAAAAAAACCTTGCTTTCTCGGAAATTATCTTTCTTTTCCAAACACACACAGAGAAAAATTTGGATAATTTTCCAAATCTGAGGCTTGAAGAGGAGCCCACTCCCACCAGCATTCCCTGATCCACACAAATACTCATCCTTTTCTTACCACCAGAAGAATCCTTTTTCTCTTCCCTTTCCATCATCCTGGTGTCTTGCATTGCAGTATGTCCCTGGCCCAGAGCCCGTGGGAGATGTAGCTCTCCTAATGGCTACTGCAGCCATCAAAGGTAGGATGAAACCCCCAAAGTTCTTCTGATATGTCTATAAATAATTTTCTGAACTCATTTTTCCAGTTGATCCAATATCCCACCTGGGAGAGGAGAACAATGCCTTATCAAAGTCATGGGTAAACTTCATAATATTTGATTTGTGGGAGTTTGGTCCATAGACATTTTTAGTGCTATGTAAGAGAAAGTGGGGAAAAAATTCCAGACTGGCACAATCATTCAGTGTGGTAATGAAACACCAACACAGCTCCCCAAATGTTTCCAGTACTGGCCAGATGCTTATTATATGTTCTTCTACACAGTAAAGTCTTATTGCATATAGAGCCATAGAACCTATTACCAAGTATTCTGAGGAAATTAGCTAAATGGTGAGATGAGCCAGCAGGGATGAATAGAGAGAGATGGAAGAACAAGAAACCAGAAAGAGAAGTGCTGATCAAATCCTGGTAATGGTTGTAGAAGAGACTGGAATACCAGCACTGCTTAATTATTCCTGTTTCTAATACACGTACCAGCCCTTAATCTGCTAATCACATGGATTAGTTCTTTATTGCTTTCTTTCAACTTCTTTCTTCCCAGACTTCTAAATTGTTTGAGACCTTATTAGATGCTACAACTTTTATTTTGCACACTTAAATGGCCTTGGTACATTCAGGCATATATGAAAACACACACACACACACACACACACTGAGCAATATGGCTCCTGGGCTCCTTTTGGGAAGAAGGGTTGGGATGTAAACTTAATAAATAAATTAATATAATATAATATAATCATGTACCAAATATTACACAATTTGGTAAATGAATGGTGTAATTTTCATGGGTCCACCCACAATGGTAGTGGCATTGTCACAAGGTGTTGATCTACAACAGCATGATCACACCAGCCCACTGACACCACTACAGTCAAAGTAATTGACGGGGTTCTGCTATATTTAATTACATATCTCTCTCTGTCTCTTTTCATACTGTCTTGTGGAAGAGGTATACACAAGCTCCATACATAGAAAAGTGCCATGCTGGACGTGGGGTGCAAATTCATTAGTCAGGGGTTTAGGAGCAGGACAATCCCGACCCAAGGTAAAGAGCTAGTTCTAGTTTCATGTGTATGCCACAGATTGACCAACTCCCAAATTAATAACAGATTATAAATGCCGTCAAGATGAGGAACAGGGTTAGGGATCATAAATGCTGTCAATATCATATTTATATACCAACAGACCAAGCAAGAGTGATCAGAATGATACAAGACACAGTGACCACAGACTTCCAGGATGCAATAAATAGAATTAAATGTGCCGGCAGTTAAATAATCAGGAGCTAGGCATGCAAAGCCTCAGGAGGAAGATACAATAACTTGAGAAGAAAACTGGAAGCTCAGCACCATGGGAATGGAGGTATGAGGAAACTTTTGATACCAATACTGAGTGAAACTCCAAGGAGTTTAACTCCTAACTCCCTATGACTTCCCCCTTATTTTTTAAAACAACAAAATCTATTTAAAAAATGGAAAAAATGATTTTATCTCTAGCTACAACCAAATAGACTTCTCTTCAGCCTCTGGATATCTGAGGAGGATGGGCACAGATAATTTAATCTACAGGCATATTTTGCAATAGATAAAAACAGTTGTATCCACAGGGAAATTAGAATAAAAAGATATATAAAAGAAAATAAGATATTTCTAAGCATGCTAAAAGCCACATTTTCTTCATGTGAAGATAGTATGATAAGAGTAGGCACATATTTGCATAGTTATGAGAATTAACTATATATTTCAAATCAGAAACAGATTTATATTTTTAGAGTCTATTCTGAAATTGACTCTCTCTTTTGGCCAAATTTCTAGAATTTATCAACAAACCTATTTTATACCAATGTTCAGTGGCATCTTGAACCCTCTGTGTAGTACAATGTGACAAAGTTGTAGGTCATCCTCTAAAATGCCAACCATAACCTTAGTTGGCCTGTGGTAGTTCGACTAAGTTTGCCAGGGACTTCTCCCAGTTTTGCTACTATTTATCTGAAGATCCTCTAGCAACATCCTATATAATAAAGAGCCTGTGTCCCTCCGTACCACTTTCCGTCCGTCAGAGGAAATCGGAAGTGCGCCTGCGCGGAGGACACAGACCAATAGCCTCTGCCCGCAGCCTCCTTCTGTCGGCTACACCAATAGGCGTGCCTCTACCTCCCCTCCCCCCCCCCGCAGGTTAACCAGAAGCCGCAATGGCCGCTGCTCCCCGCGCGCTGCTGCTTCGCCGCCGCCAGTCCGCTCTTCCTGCCTCCTCCTGCTCCGGGGCCAGAAGCCGCAATGGCGGCCGCTCCCCGCGCGCTGCTGCTTCGCCGCCGCCTCCCGCCGCCTCCTCCACGGAGAGCGGATCGAGCGAGAGCGGAGCGTCCCCTGTCGGCCTTCCTCCCCGAGGGAAGCGGCCGAGGGCGGGAAGCTGAGGGGAGATAGGAGGCTACTTTTGCAAAAGGCGGAGGCCGGCGCCGACGGAGCACCCCGCGCTCCCTCCCTCCGCGTTGCTGTTTTGGAGGCTCCCGCCCCCACTGCCGCGCACACACACACACACACACACACACACCACAACCAAGACCCCCCCCCCCGCGCGCTTCCCCCCTCTCCCTCCCTTCACAGCCGGGGCCGAGGGAAGCCGCTTTCGAGGAGGAGGACTGAGCTGGGCTTGGAGGCTGGGGAGGGGAAGGGTTAATGGGGAGAGAGAGAGAGCGCGCACGGGCTGCCGTGTCTCCGTCACTTGCACACTTACACACACACACACACACACACACACACACCACAACCAAGACCCCACCCCCCCACGCGCGCTTCCCCCCCCTCCCTACCTTTGCAGCCGGGACGAGGGAAGCCGCTTGCGAGGAGGACGGAGCTGGGCTTCGAGGCTGGGGAGGGGAAGGGTTAATGGGGAGAGAGAGGAGGCTGGGGAGGGGAAAGGGTTAATGGGAGGGAGAGGAGGCTGGGGAGGGAAGGGTTAATGTGTTTGGGGAGGGAGATGCAGCGCTTTTTGCATATGTTCATATGTTCTACATATGTTCCACATATGTTCTGGCGGCGGGGGGGGGAGCTCTGTGAGGAAGGTGCAACAGGAGGGGAAGGGGGCATGGAAGTGAGGCAAGAAAGGCAGGAGGAGAAGGGGAGGGGCCGGCGCAAGCAGAAATGGGGCTGTGGGGCAGGAGGGGCTGGAGAGTGAAAAACGAAAGCGGCATGGGACAGGAGGGGCTGGTGAGTGTGCAGGATATGGGGCTGGAGTACATGGGATGTTGAGGGGCAGGAGGGGTGGGGTGGGATAGGGGTATGGGGTAGGAGCGCGTGGTGAGTGAGAGTATGGGGCAGGAGTGGCTGGTTAGTCTGGGAGGATATAGGGCTGGAGGGGTGGGATTGGGGTATGGGGCAGGAGGGGCTGCTGAGTGAGAAAGTAAACTACAGGAGGCACTGGTGAGCGTGTGAGGATATGGGGCAGGAGGGCAGGAGGGGTGGGGGCGTTATGAGGCAGCGGGCTGCTGAGTGTGGGAGTATGGGGCAGGATGAGTGGGGTGTTGGGGGTATGGGGCAGGAGGGGGTCGGATGTCGGGAGTATGGGGCAGGAGGGGCTGGTGAATGTAGTGGCATATGGGGCAGGAGGGGTTGGTGAGTGTAGCAGGGGTATAGGGCTAGAGGAGTGAGGGGCTATTGAGCGAGAGAAAGGAAAATGGAAGTATGGGGCAGGAGAGAGTGTGGGGTGTGAATTAGGAGGGGATGAGATGAAAGGTGGCAGGGTGTGAGAGAGAAGTGGGTGTAGAGAAAGAGAGGCCAACTATGTGTGGAAATGTGGGAAGCTCTCGGCGGGAGCCCGCGCTCCCTCGGCGGGTCGCTCAGTCACCGCGGGAGCAGAGTGCTCCCGCGGTGACTGAGCGATCCGCCGAGGGAGCGCCGGCTCCTGAGGCTGCCCGTCCGTACTGACAGGCAGCTCCAGGAGCCGACACTCCCTCGGCGGGAGCCCGCGCTCCCTCAGCGGATCGCTCAGTCACCGCGAGAGCAGCAGCTGTGACTACTCCCACGGTGACTGACCTATCCGCCCAGGGAGCGCCGGCATTATCTTCTAGCCCCCCGCCCGTTTTTCAACGGGCTTAATTTACTAGTAGTACATAAAAGTAGAAAGGTTTGCTTTTGAATTATATGCAGTGAGAAGTATAAGCCCTGCTGCAAATCTGGTTATGTAAACCACATGAGTCTAGCGGCAAGCTCGATTATGAAGAACTGCATCCAGTTGAGTATATCTACAGCAATTATAACCCATTAAAAAAGTAATTTCTGTTCATTATATTAGATTGCCATAAAACAACAGAACTAAATAAAATGCTCATCAATATGATATGAGTGAATTATATGAAAAATTGCATAACTGCAAGAGATTCTGAGGCATAATTCTGCTGAGTATTTAAAGGGCTAAAATATAATGGAAGTTGAGAGACTTCCACTTGAGCAATGTGATTTCTCCTCCCCACGCCACCCAGTAGCCTCCATGCACTTCCAAAATCTGCTCTGGAAGGTTGGAACACACACACACAAAGATTTGAGAGTTATGGGGCTTCAGGGAGAAGGAAAGGAATAAATCCTATTGGCTGAGCAGATATGTGCTTATGCACAATTGAATGTTATGCACAGACATTTTTAACATGCAAAATAAATATTGATCTTTCTATATAGTTCTTGTTAACTATAAGGGTCTGCTAAATTTAACTTCCTGGTTTTCATAATGATATCTTTTTATATACCACCTGGAACCAACATTGTGTGTGTGTAAGAGAAAGAAAAAATTCAAAATTCTGTACAAATCTTCTAGCTCCACAAGATCGCCATAATTAAAAAGAATACATTTGTTATTATTTAAGGCACTGCTGGGCCCTTTGTTAGTCTTGCTTCATATATCCTTACTGGTCCTGTGATAATCTGAGCAAATCAGCTAATGATACCCAGGGAGAAAGGCGAACCTAAAGGTAAGAGGTCAATGGAAACTCAAGAAAGGTCAAAGAAATAAAATTGGATCATTAAAATCTTTAATTATAGAATTGCAAGTTTGGAAGGGACCATGAGGATCATCTAGTCCAACCCCTGCAATGCCGGAAGATGCAGCTGTCCCAGATGGGGATCAAACCTCCAACCTTGGTGATAACAGCACCACACGCTAAACAACTGAACTATTCAGTCATTGAAGGTCTTAAATGGGCAGGTGCATACATGATAAATTATTTCTTTAATTACCCATACTATTCCATTAAATAACAGATACTAATGATATGCCATATTCTGCTCGTGTTCATCTGTGACTGCTTACACAAACAATCCTTTATACAATTGGACATGGAGTGGACAACAACTACAGTCTACAGTATCTACATATGTTGGTGGAAATAACTAACATTTCTTACACTTTGACCTGGCTCAGTGAGGCATTTGCCAAGGCTCAAAAGCACACAATGTCAATAGTGCCACCATTTTCACTTTGCATTGCATGGAGTGTCCAAGAAGATGAGACACAGAACGAGACAGCTTTTAGGCTGAAATTCAGCTATGTTGTCGCCAGAGTAGACCTACTGAAATTAATGGCTCTAAGAGGCATGTTTATTAATTTCAATGTATTTTTTATTTTTGTTGGAAGCCGCCCAGAGTGGCTGGGGAGACCCAGCCAGATGGGCGGGATACAAATAATAAATTATTTATTATTTATTATTTATTATTTTTATTTTTATTTATTTTTATTATCATCACCATCATAAATGGGTCTGCTTTGAGTAAAGTGTCATTGAAAACTACCCTTAGTTTGCACACTCCATTTATTTCATAATAATTGGGTCCATAAAGAGTGTCTCACATGAAGTTCCCCAAAATCCTGGAGCTCACACTGCCTGCACATTTCATAAAATATAGCTCTTCTGGAAGACTGTATTCAGCCTTGTCAAAATCTTGGGTGACTCCAATCCCCCACAATCCACAGGGGGAGCTGGATAATTTTATTTTCACAATAAAGAAGTACATTTATCAGCTAAATCTGGTAGCTAAAATCTGATTTCAGAAAATTGATGTTTGCAACTTCTTTGACCTCTCCCATATATAGAGCAGAAGAACGAACTTTTCTACTACTGTAATAATGGAGAAAATGACTTTACCAGTTGGGAAAGCCTAGATGATATTTACTCTTATATGAAAGTGCTGCACTCCCCTGCAGATTAATAAATACTTATTCTTTCTGGACTCACAACTCTGCCTTTGCTTACCCATCTATTTAATTGCCATTTTAACAACTGATGCTCTACACAGCACACAGCCCCCGCATCCCACTTAAAACTGGAATCTAATTTTGTTATTCATTATGTCTGGTTTTGTATTGTATATACATTTATAATTTTGGCTTTGCATATCAAGATGTTGCTGAATCACAGTTCCCCCCATCCTTGGCCATTGGCCACACTGGCTGGGCTGATGGGAGCTGAAGTCAAAAAACATCCAGGAAGCCAAAGGTTTCCCATCACTGGTCTATAGAGATCAACAATGAACATTAAACTGAAAGGGTTGCAGTTTTGATTAAACAACTTTGGTTGTACAGTTTAGTGTGACACACATCTGTGCATGCACATGCACATGCACGCACGCATGCACACACACACACACCCCTTCAGAAGGAAGAGACAAGAGAACGACAGGTTTTAATTTGGTCACAACTTTACTGAGGACCTATAAAAAGGGATGCAATAATTAAACCCTAAAGATAAACCTTCCCTTCTGGTATGGACAGAACAAAAGGAAGTGCCATAAATGCCACTTCTCCTTCAATAAATTGATCCCACCATGGCTTAAATCTGGAAATGAAGTCAGTGTTCTGTCTCTCATTTCCATCCATACACTTCCTTGAAAAGAAGGTCTAGGGCTCAGCTGGCAATGAGCTGCCATACTTCAGGGCAACCTGATGCTCGCCAAGACCAAGAAATCTTCCCAGCTAACTTGCAGATGGCCCAGTTCCATGTGATGTATTAAGGGCACCCTCCCTTTTCCCATGCCTTCCTAGAAAATGCCTTTGAGGGAGCAAGGTATTTCCTTTATGTTTCCATATCGTCTCTCCATTTTAACTCTACTCATCCTGCTTGTTGTGAGGTATGGCTGAGAGTATCAATAAGGCAAGGCATGCTGTCCTTGGTCAGGCTTTTTTCTTCACCTTGCTGCCTTAGGACTAAACCAGACAGAGGCATAAGAATGACACCTTTAGCTTCTAGCTTTTCTCAACATACAAAATCCTAGCCATTGCATAGGGACTTCATCTGCAAGCCTACGCACACCCTCCTGGGAATAAGTTCCATTGAATTTAGAGAGACTCACTTCACTGTAGTGATGTCTATGCATGTGGCCATGACTGTTATCCCTCCAACCGGGATGAAGTAGAATTCATCCCTTATTCATTCCTTGGCAGTGGGTTGAGAATTGTTTCATAGTGCACTGTTAGATCTCGGCAGGGAAGCTAAGCTGCTGCTTGATTCAAAAGTGTGATAAGAGTCAAGATTCTATAGCAGGCAGGCAGGGGGGAAGGCGAGAGAGCAGCCCCATCAGATGGGCAGTTTTCTTCAACATTACTGAAATTGTACTACAGATGTTGTGTGTTTCAAAGACTCTCATCCAGAACGCCCTGCCTGGGAGATAGATTGTGGCAAATGACTATGTAAAGGATAAATCACACCCATACACTGCGTGCAGGGCCAAGGAGTTTATAGTTATGTCCAGCTTGGAGAGAAATAGCACAGGGGCTATGACTCAATAAGAGGATAAAAATATTATTGATTGTTCACAAGATTTTCTTCTCAACTCCCAGCATCGGAGAAAACAGATGACCTGATTTTCTTCTCACTTCCCTCATGTGACTCAGGAGTGATGACTGAAGTCAGTACATTGATTATAATCAGCTGGCTGTGGTGTTAGGGAACCAGCTCCTCACTTTTCCACTTTACTATGCCATCAGCTGTAAATCTGTCTCCCAGGGTTCAGCGAAGTGCAAGGCTGCATGATGGAGGTGCAACGTGCTCAGTTTTAAATATCTGATGCCATTTCCTTGCTGCTTTCCTTGTTCTTTTCTAATAGGACTTCCAGGTTTCAGATATATTACTCCTACATAAAAGGGCCCACAGGAGGAAGAGGAAATGGGTTGCTAAAAGAAATACACCATGCTAGTGCCAGGGCTGAACCAACCTTGAGGCCGCAATATATTACAGGAGCTTGATAGCAACTCATTGTTCTGTTCCTTCTCTGCCAAATTTCTTGTAGGAATCAGACAAATAGCTCACCTTTACCATATGTAAGGTAAAAGCTTTAAGACTATTTCCTGTTAATGCTGTTCCTTAACAACATGCCCAAAATGGTCCTAGAAAAATGGAAAGGGGGCCATTATTGCATCAATACTGACAATGCAACAGAAAGGTCATGAATTCAGTGAACCTTAACACTGAGTGAGAAACATGAGGTTTTGTCCACTATCGACACTCACATACTGTTTATCTGTCAGAACCATCAGCTGTAAGTGATGCTGATCTGGGAATTCCACACAGCAAGAATGAGCCCTTGCATGCAACTTATTTATCTCTGCCTTATGCAGCAACAGGTTCTACTTTTTTTTTTTTTAATGCACCTCAGCAATTAGAGCAGTCAAACTGGGGCACCGCTGGGTTCTGTCATCAAAAAGGTGGAGCTGAGGCTGTGCAATGGGTAAGGGGCTCAAAGTTTGGCCAGTCTGCTATATCCGCAATGGCAATGCTATCAGGCTGTTTGTTGATCTGTCCATCACCTTCATAAAATAACCTCTCAGTGGGTAAACAAAGCCTTGACAGTTGCTTACCCTGAATGCAAGTGCTGTTGTTGTTGTTTGTTTGTTTGTTTGTTTGTTTGTTGAATTTATATACTGCCCTATACCCAGAGGTCTCAGGGTGGTTCATATTGTCCTTGATCACGGCTCAGCAAGGAGTTAGTATCCTTATCGGTTATGCCCTTCACTACTGAGGTGAACATGAAGTACTTTTTCAAGTAATGTTACTTCTGCAGAGAAGTGACCAGTTGTCTTGTTGACTGTGGAATCAGCTCCCAGCTTCTGGAGCAGCCTTCTCACACTCAGCAGCCTTCTCATCTACAGACATGCTCTCAACACATGGGCAGCAAGGGGGCAAGACTGGCATGGAGTCTTGACGGTGGAGCAGGGCTAGAACATGCTCCTCTTCTCTCTCGCCCTGTGATTTTCATTGTGTGGAGAAAATGAGGAATGAAAATGGCTAAATGAATCCATGCTGAACAACGAATCCATGTTCATCAACCAGAAGTAAGGGGGAATATAGAAAACACCAATGAGCCAGAGAATGGAGAGTTTAGCTAGAGCACATAATATGCCTTCATGTGTTCAACAAAATCTAGAGTATTACAGAATTCCAAAGTTATCACACCTTTATGTTATGTAGGTAATTTAATAATATGAGTCAATCCTGTGCAGCAGACATTTCAAGCATGCGAATGAGTAGCAGTCATTACATGACATGCTGTTACAATGGAAAGGTCACTTTCATATTGGTAAAATGTCCAAGGTTGGAGGGGGGTTTGGGGGGGGTGAGTGCAGGAAATCTTGACAGATGAAAATCTTTTCACAGTGCTTCCTAGGTCATATTTGCCAATATAATGACAATATTTATTATTATTATTATTATTGTGGCAATCCACTGCATTGGGAAAACTTCTATAAATAGGAACCCTAAAGCTATGCCCTATAATGGAAAGTCTCATGATAAAGTTGTCCATTTAGCAAAGTTTGGCTGGGGGGGGAAAAGCTTAGCATGCCAGGGATATATACAAAGAAATAATATAAGCAACAAATAAGACTATGAAACATATACTAAGTACATAAATATTGTTGCTGTTACTATTCGTTACCCTTCACCCTAAGGTCCCAGGGTGGGTTGGAGCAATTAAAGCACATGTTCTCAGCACTTAAGGAATTGGAGCAGTAAACATGTTTACCGAGTAAAAGACAAGGCTTAGGGAGTGTGAGTGTGGTACGATAAGAGTAGGAGTTGATATGATAAGGAAAAGCCCATTAGATCATTATTGGCAATTTGGCAGAGATCCAAATTGGATACAAATCATATAAATGGTCCCATGTCACTCCATGAAGGAACTCATTCCCGCATCACCATAAAGGGTATCTCATACCATTAGAGACCTCCCACCCACATCTTTAGTCTTGAGAAAGCTCACCTACGAACATGCTTGATCCATCTGTCTGGAAAGGCTTTGTGCTGTGTTGGGATGTTTTCCTTAATTTTTGTAAGGACGTTAGATTATTAGAACAGGGATAGGACCCTGTGAAGTGTAATGGAACAAATATATATTGTTATAAAAGTGTGAATAAAGCAATTAAAATAGCATTCTGTGTCTATCCTTCTTGGGTTGGCTAGAATGGGATTCCTGATGTCAATCTTGGTGCACTCCTGGGAGGCTGGACCTGCAGTCTCCTCAGCAAACCCCACCCCATGTCACCTCTACAGTGGTCCTTTGGCAAATAGGAGGTGCTGCTGGTCTCCTCCCACATTTGTTCCTGATGTAGACCTTCATTCCCCACTTCTTGCCTGGTGCGGAGGCACAATTTTGTAGTTTGCCTCAGGTGCCAAACTGTATTGGGCCAACCCTGGTCATGAGTTTGAGTGTGTACCAGCAGTAGCTGGTGAAAGTTCATACAGCAAGAAGTGAGAAGATGCAGTGTGAACAGGGAGATCTAAGGGGAGCAGGAATCAGAATATTTACAGTACGTGATAGGAATCAGGGTTTTAGCGTGTTGGCATTTGCCCTTTGGAATGCCTTCATGTGAAATATGAGAGAGGCACCACCTCTGTTGTCTTTTCAGTGCCTACTGAAAACGTTATTTTAAGCAGAGATCTTTCTCAGTCTGCATTGATATTGTTTTGAGCTGTTTTATCAATTGTGCATTTGCCACCCTAGGCTCCTTTGGGAATAGGGGTGAGATATAAATTATTTCTCCTCAATATTTGCTAAGATCTGTAAGATTCTAAGGAAAATACCAAAAAAATCATGACTATGTAATTTCATAATAAGAAACACATTGGGTTATCTCTAACTAGGGCCTCCTGAGACTAGACCCATTGAAATCAATGAACCTAAGTCAGGCATGGCCAAACTTGGCCCTTCAGCTGTTTTGGGACTACAACTCCCATCATCCCTAGCTAACAGGACCAGTGGTCAGGGATGATGGGAATTGTAGTCCCAAAACAGCTGGAGGACCAAGTTTGGTAAGTTATACATGTCTATTAACTTCAATGGGTTTACTCTGAATAGGACCAGCATTGGGTACAGCCCAGTGTAAACACTAGCTAGAACTGAATTAACAAGGCAAAAATGAACTACTATATTTCAGATCAACTGTGTTTCATTTGTATAAATATTTCCCTTTCAGCTGAAACCCCCCCAGACTATTCTTCATGAAGAATATTATATAAAGATGATGAAGTAGCCATAAAATGATATCAAAATAATTCCATCAACTAAAGGCAAACTGGGGGAAGAACATACAATTCTTCTTTCATCTATAATCTAGTTATGTGCAAGCTTATAATGAGATCCTGCACAGTCAGGCGAAACAGAATCACTGAAAATGTATTGTTTAGCACTGAAACCCAATGTGCTTCCAGACCAAAGCTAGTCACTTTGGGTAGAGCAGGAATTAGTCAGTTTTCTCACTGCTTTCGAGTGTCACAGGAGGAGATTTTGTATTTCAACTTTTGACAGGAGTAGGATAATCAATATATTTGATTCCAGATCTAAAGTATGAATAAAATGGCAATAAGTCCACAGCCAGACTTTTGGTTCTGGCTGGGGAATTAGCCTTCCAATGATAGGAGGGCTGTCAGTTGGGGGCCCCTTAATTGCCTGAGACATGGAGGAAAAGTGCCAACAGAGAGAGAGGCCAGCAGCTTCTTTAAGTCTATAGCCTCCCTCCCAAAACAGTAAACCAGTTGCCAGAGATGCCATCGCCAAGTCCCTATTGCCATGGCAACACAGCTGCTACCATATTGACTATGGGCAGGGCTTAACAGGAATTCTTTCCCCAGGCTGCCGTTGTGGGGATGGGGCAGCTTGGTGGGAAGTGGAGCAACGTTCCAATCTCCATTCCTGGGACAGAATCTAAATACTGTAGTGAATTTCATTTTATTGTGCACAACATCTGGGAGTGGTCTTGCAAGGTCATAGGAAACAAGTTCACAAGTTCAGGAAACGATGAGGTGCAGGCGCAGGGAGTGGAGAAACCTCCGACTTTTGCATGGCTAAGAGTCACATCCATTGTTCCACTCACTTTTACCTCTGACCCTGCTCACCCACAGGAATATGGTCCCCCAAAGTTTCCTCACAAGGGGATGCAGCCCTCAGATTTACAAAAAGCTTCCTCACCCTGGTACTATAGAGGAAATGGCTTCTTCAGCCAACCTATTACTATGGTCACCAGACTGAAATGACAACTAGCTTTGCTAGCTGTCATTTCGACTCCTGTTCTGGACTTCTGGAAAGAAATGAAGCAGACTGCAGGTTAAATTTATGTGGTTTTGAAGTCAGCGGGGCAATATTAATTATCAAAGTAGCTGTAAAGAAAGTAAGTAGTGGAATAAAATGGCCCATTATGCTTGAAGTAATTACTTTGATGTCATCTCGGCTATACACACATACCATGGATAACATGAAAGGCTAATTCGTTTATGTTGTCTCCCTCTCATTCCAAAGATATAAAAAAAGCTTTCATGGTGTTTAAAAGCATGCTGACCTTGCATCATTTTTTCTTAGTGTTAATCACATTATGGTGTAAGAAGTTATTGCATCTTGCAACGTCTCATACTACCAAACAACACAGATGGACTTTAGGGGCATAGAGTCATAGCTAGCGATGGTGGGCACAATTTCTCGGTGGAATCCCCTGGAGAAGGGCAAATGGGTCTCTCTCTGGTTCAAGTCACACAAGAACACAGGAAGAGCCTGCTGAATCAGGCCTATGGCTCATCTAGTCCTAGTCTCACAATGGCCAGCCATATGCCTGTGGGAAGCATGCAAGCAGGACATGACTGCAACAGCATTCCCACATGTGTAAGTCACTTCCACATGTGTTTACTCAAGTTCATTCAATCTCATTTCCACATTAAGCTGCATGGGTGGTGAGGATGGAATCTACGCGAGAACTCACATTTAAATACACATGTCCCTCCAAAACAAACAAAACCATTGCTTTTCTAAACATACAGTATTATCTCTGAAAATACCCATGTTGAATCAAAGCTTTTTCTTCAGCCAAGAACTATGTCAGAGCATTCAGGAAGAGCTGTTCCAAGGAGCACATTGGTCCAAAAGTTCTGTTCATATTGGAATTCACAAAGATCAAATTCCTCAAGTATTCCTACCACTTTGCACGTGCACACACTGCTCTGGGAGTGGATATTTTCTGCCAACGTGCCCCATGCGTATTGGCACGCTGCATGTAAAGGGCTGACTGTATTTCCTCATGACAGAACGGCACACAACAAAATAAATAAAGTATAAAAACATGTTAAATGAGGTGAAGCCAATTAGTCTACATCTAAACCAGTGCAGGACTTGGTTTTGCACATACATTATCCCAGGAATTTTATGACAGACAGAGCAGTATTCAACCCACCAGGTGGTTTAACATATGCCTTGTTGACATGATTCTATAAACTCTTATGTCCATTGAAGCTTATGTCATTATAAATGTGTTAGGCTGTAATCCTAATGCCACTTACTTGGGAATAAGTCCCATTGAATTCAATAGGACTTACTTTTGAGTAGGCATGATTAGTCATTAAAATGCTGCTTGTTATTGCTTTTGCTACAATGGACTAACACAGCCTGCTGTAGATATACTTAGGAAGATTGATTCTTCTTCCTCGTCTGTGGATGCTGTTTCCTATATATCCACTCTTGTGCAGGGGGTTCTTACTCACTACAACAGAACAATAGTTGTTAGCACAACTCATCAGTCTTCCCTGAAAATGGATCAAAATGTACACAAGTCTGTTTTCTTGAATTTAATCAGCAGAATCAAATCTGGATCATCTGTGGTTGCATGTCTGATTAAAAAATAGCAGCAAAGAAGGGAATTCAAACATCATTGACTGTGTGATAGAGGAAAAACAGACTCCAGACAAAACCCATCTTAATTTATTTTCCCTAGTTTTATTGAGAGAGAGGCAGAATTTAAGCAAACTAAAGATGCACAAAATCTCTCTCTTTTTTTGTCTTTTATGTAGTCTGTATCTTATCCAATTAAAGTATACCATAAATAAGGCAAAGCTATATTCTTCTGGCCCCCTGACTTTTCTAGGAACTTGTTCTATGTTTTGCCATTTATGTAAAATACTCCCCCCCCTAATCTGTGAATGCTAGGATAATATGTAGAAGCCCGATCACAAAAGGCTTCCAGTTACAGCTGATCATTACCACGACATCTGGGGGAGGGCAGGGGTGTTCAACCCCTTCCCCTGCACTTCATGGTTCCCATCTTGGTTTCCCCCAAACCAAAGCTGCTATGCATTCGTTCATTTAAAAGACATTTAAATGCATCCAGTTGGGCTCTGACATGGTTCCTGCTAAATGCAGCTTGCGCAAATTATATGGCATGCTATCATAACTGTAAGCCAGATGAGTAGTTAATTTAGCATGTAATAAATGTAATATGGACTAGATGACCCTCAGGGTCCCTTCCAACTCTACAAACCTATGATTCGCTTTGTTCTGTCTCCCATTAGTGACTATATTTTGACCAAATTGTTAGGTATAGCACTTTCCCCATAGATATTTTCCCCATGATCATAGCCCTGGGGAGAGCACTCAGGGAAAGTAAACATGAGCAAAACACCTCTTTCTTGAAGGGATATCTGCACGCAAGTGGTTTTGCATTCTCCCTGGATAGATTTTTTTCCCCTCATGGGCAGCTGAACTCAGATAGAACTGACGTCTCCCCAGGGACAACATAATGTGCCAAAACCTCTAAATAAAGAAATCAATGTCCTCGACCAACTGTTTGGTAAGGAATATAGTTGTTAAACGTGTAAGTTTCACCACTTGCATCAAGAATATTTATTTAAAAACATGTATATATTGCTTGATTGTAATAAAACTTCAAAGCTGTGTACAAGAAATATTAAAATTAGCAGTTAAAACAGGTAAAAACAAGTGGTCAAAATTCAAAAGATAATTTAACAGGAAAAGATTAAAACATGTCAACTCAATGGGACTTTCCCTCCTCTTCCCCCACCCCCCAATAAGCTCTTAAATGCAATTTTTGCTGTGTGTTTTTTAATTAACAGGAAAAATTCTCATCACCAATCACAATCCTATACCATTTTAATCATATTTCCTCCCCACTTCCAATGATAGCTTTTCTGTTTTCAAAACCCCAAATCTCAGTATCTTCATAAAGAGTATCCTTTGACAGTGTCCTGTCTTTGCACACCAAGTCCAGTGATAAGAGGGACCAGGCTATTTCTAGAACAAGATGAGAGCTCTCAGCATCACAGGGTTTGTCATTCAAGAAGTATATGTCACACGATCAGCCAGCTATGAACAAGCAACTGTGAACTAAAGAGCTGTAGTGTGAAGCATAAAGGCAAGGTGACCCAAATAATACTCTTAGGGATATAAGGGGAAGTCTGACCTCCCACACAGAAAGTCCTCACCTTGAATCATAGGCTACCTCTGCATAACTGACACATTTTTTTTAAAAAACAACAACAACTGATGCCATTGTTAAAATATGCATGCAGAGTATTCCGTCTATTATTTATTGTTATTAATTAAATTTATATCCCACCCATAATCTGAAGATCAAAGTGTGGTTTACAGCATGAAAACGCAAAATAAAAAACAACAACAAAATACCTAACATAACAAAACAACAACAACAACAACAACAACAACAACAAACCAATAACCCCACCTCCCACAAACACATTTAAAAGCCCAAAGCCTGTTTATAGAGAAAAAAATTTGCCTGGCAAAAACAAGTAGTATAGGTGCCAGGCAAGTCTCCCTGGGGAGAGCATTCCACAAACAGGGAGCCACCACAGAAAAGGCATGTTCTTGTGCTGCCATCCTCTGAACCTGTCGTGGAGGGGGCACATGAAGCAGGGGCTTAGATGGTGACTGCAGGGTCCAGGAAGGTTCATACTGTGGAGTCAATGAAAGGCATTCTTTAAAAAGGAGCCTGTGAGAGAGGATGCTACAGTTAAGAAGTCACCCAACAAGAGGGTGGCAAGATGTCCTGCTTTACAGAGGGCACACCTGCGTTTTGAAGGGTTGTCTCATTTATATCCAGTTTCAAGATAAAGAATGATGGAAAAGGAGAGAAGGAGCCTTGCAGTTGCCCACCAACAGTCAGCAGCACCCTGGTCAGCACATTAAGCAGGCATACAAATAATCTGGTGTCTTCCCCATTATGGTGAAATACAGGGCTTTTTTTGCAGCCAGAACTCAGTTCTGGCACCTCTCACCATTGCCGTTATAAGTGAACAAGAGAGGAATTCATGGTGCGTTCCAGCACCTCTTTTTCTAAAAAAAATAGCACTGGTGAGCTATATTGTATTACAGCAGTTATAATTTCAGGCAGATGGCATCTGCAACTTCTGGATCGCAGAACTCAGCAGAACTACTGGGCTTTAATTTTAATATGGAAAGCTGGGGATGCTAGCTATCAAGCACCTTAGATCAGCACACTCAATAATTTTGTTTTTAATGTGAGCCATTCCTATTACCTTTGTAGGATGAATGGTATTTGGTGAGTTTCACAGCTTGTTTTCATGCATCCTGACAGCTAGACCAGGAAAGCATACATGAAATTGCAGGCAAGATCTAATCATTATGCAAAGGAATAACAGAACACGTATGAATATAATCCAAAAGGCAAATTTACAAAATTTGGAGCTACTAAGGAAAGCTAAAAGTAATAAGATCTGCAAGTACTATAGATACAGAAAGCAAAGAAAATGGTAGGACTATCGATAAACAGAGACAATGTTCTTAAATTATAACTTGAGATGCAGAAGTAAGATTTGTTGGAGCTTATCAGGAATACCTCAGTGAGGTAATCAATAACTGCTAGGCTAAATTCAATGTGCTGATTTTAGTGTCTAAGGCCTGTACAGCTTGGGACCAGGATACTTAAAAGATCATCCCACCCATTATATACCCAATTGATCTCTGTGTGGAACAGGGCTTACTTGTTCCACATAATACAGAAGTCCGGCTTTTAATACCTTGGCACCTACCCTTTGGAATGCCCTCCCCTTAAATATTATACAGATGTTGCATCTACTGTCCTTTTTCTTCCAACTTAGCCTTTTCCAAGTGGGTAGATGAGATTGAAGCAAAGCTTGATCAATGCAATTTTCTCTACAGTAGCACTTCATGAGGCTGTTGGTGGCATTTGTCGCCATTGTCATGGAGTCAGAGAAGGAAGATGAGCTTGTCAAAAACCAAGGTTGCTCTGCCACTGTCTGAAGAGCTGGACAAAGAGTCTGTCCAGTAGCAGATGGTGCAGTGAGGCTGTACTGCTTACCTGACCTCCCTCCAGTTGAGTCGCTGCTGCATGGCAGGACATTTGCTTGCTACTTCTGGCCACCATAGCCAATTTAAGGTAAAATCCACAAGCCCATTAATATTTACTGCTTACTTTCCAAAATGGCTTCTAGATTGCCCAAAGTCAAATTCATAGAAAGGATATACCCATGAAGGAACTTACAGACTCACAGCAACTGCATTATGATGACATTGTGCCTTGCGAGCTCTCAAGAGCAGACAACAACATCACTGGTGTTCATGAAAGGTTTCTTACGGAAAACAGCATTGCAAACGTTTGCCATTTTGCACAAGAGTTAGCAGCACTGCGTGCGCCATTGCTTACCGCACACCATCAAAATGTGGAAAGGTGAGACAGAATAAATGTCCTTTGATTCAAGCAACAACATGGAGCTATTAAGAAAACAGGTTCCCAGGAAGAAGAAGCAAGCTTGCTTGCTGTAATACTAATTTCCTTCCATGATTACATTAAATATGACAACAGCAGCTGCATTTGCAAATAAGCAATGTGACTGCAGAGCAAATTAGAGAGCAAAGGAGAGTGCAGAAGACTACAGAACAGTTTATTAGGCCCCCAAACACATCATTTTCTACTATCTACAAAGCATAACACAGTTAAAGCAGTTATAGCAAAGGTTTTATTTCCAACTTTAATTAGAAATACTGATTTTTTCAAAAATCTTACTTATGTTTGTGTTTTTCACTTATAACACCTTGCTTTCATTTAGTGGTTTAGTGTATATTGCCTAATAACAGTTGCTTTATTTCTAATAACGTGTACCACAATTTGGATCTAGAATGCTAAAAGCTGTCACACATGGCCCAACTCTGTATGTTAAGGAAACTTCAAGGTATGTGTAGACAGGATTGCATTCTCAAGCCATCCACACCTACTTCATTCCTCTTATATTCAAAGGTACTTCTGAGTATTAATTTGTTTGGAAACAGATACATTGCTATGTCCTAAAAATATATCAAAATGTTTTACAGCAATAAAATATGAAACTGTATAATAAAACTAGTTCCCAGCAACATCATATAAATGTTAAACAGCATGGGAGACAAAATGAATCCGTGAGAAGCTGCAGAGGATAGATGCCATAGGTCAGGCATCCCCAAACTGTGGCCCTCCAGATGTTTTGGCCTACAACTCCCATGATCCCTAGCTATCAGGACCAGTGGTCAGGGATGATGGGAATTGTAGTCCAAAACATCTGGAGGGCCGAAGTTTGGGGATGCCTGCCATAGGTCTTCCCAATGTAACAATTCTGCAGCTGGGAGCAGAACCACTGCTATCCAGTGCGTCTAATGTCCAACACAGAGTTGTTCCAGGAAGATACCGTGGTCAATGGTATCAAAAGCCACAGAGAGGTCAAAGAGAATTAATGGTGTAGTACTCCCCACATCTCTCTCCCAATAAAGTTAATCAGGGTAACCAAGGCTGTTCCACTACAATACCCAGTCCTGAAGTCAGACTGAAATGAGTCTGCTGAAAGAAACGACCATTCAAACCTGATTTTGCAAAAACAAACACAGTAAAAAACAAGCATTCTTGAATACTGGGGCCCAAGTAAGTCCTATTGGTTAACTGAGACGTAATGTGGGCCCATGTTTGTCTGTCAACTGGTTAAACAAGCATCTGAGGAAGTCACATGTCAGCATAAAAGAGTTGCAGAGGGCATAAGCCTTGGACTGTTTGCTGTTTAATCTAAGGGCATGCAGACATTAATTCCATTTTTGAAGCTGGTGAATTGCCAGTAGCACTCTGGATCTTTAACATTTATAGGCTTATTAAACACCTGAAACACATACTGAGTTGCAATCGCTGTTCAGACAGGTATACTGAATCTACTGTTGAGGCTTTATTGATTTGTAAATGATAAGTTTCAATGACTGTGTTATTTGTAGAGAATGTATCATCGTTTTAGAAAATGATGGAAAGAGAAATCAAAACATTGATTACATTCAATGATTTAAATCAAATTTTGCCACTGGTAGTTATTTAATTTAAAATGACTACTTTAAAGAAATCACTCATGAAGTTCATAAAGTGAAAAGCCCCAAATGGGTAGTACAAGGGAGATCTCTTAGAGGCCAAAAAGACCACCCTTTTCTGACCATTTCCTTCTGGCTTATAACAGTGCACAAATTGTGATCTGCACTTATCATACTGCTCCCTGAGAATTGTAATTTTTAATGCACCTCCTCCCAAAAGAATGCACCCAAGGATCTATTCAGCATCTCCATCCCAATAGAGAGGATGCAAAACAAAAGACGTCAGGTACATTGGTCGCACTGTTTCACTGATCAGAAGGTCGGCGGTTCGAATCCCCACGACGGAGTGAGCTCCCGTTGCTCTGTCCCAGCTCCTGCCAACCTAGCAGTTTGAAAGCATGCCAGTGCAAGTAGATAAATAGGTACCGCTGTGGCGGGAAGGTAAACGGCATTTCCGTGCACTCTAATTTCTGTCACGGTGTTCCGTTGCGCCAGAAGTGGTTTAGTCATGCTGGCCACATGACCCGGAAAGCTGTCTGTGGATAAACGCCGGTTCCCCTGGCCTGAAGCGAGATGGGCGCCGCAGCCCCATAGTCGCCTTTGACTGGACTTAACCATCCGGGGGTCCTTTACCTTTACCTTACCCTGTACAACTAAATGGATATAATCAGTAGGGCCTTGCTTGTTTGCCTTAGGCTTTTGCCATTCTTGTCTTGTTAGGATTCTGCCCTATTGAGCTCTGTTGGGTATTGTGCAGTGTATGCTTTAATATGCTTTATTCAGGCTAGTACCTGTGCATTATGCTCAGAAGCAGGCCAGCAATGTGCGGTATGCTGATTCTTGCTTTATGTGAGTCACCATCCAAAAATGTGCTTATTGCCTCCAAATCACAAAGAACAGCTGTCCTTTGGCAAAGCATTGCCACAGTTCAATTGGGTGCCTTCTTTGCTTAGGTACTGTGGCTCATCAGTGCACAACGGCTGCAGAGTTGCAAGGGAGGCTATGGAAGTTGCTTGATCATCTCTTGTTTTTATTGGTATTTTTCTTATTTGTTTTGCAGTGGGGGAGGGTCTTAGAATTAGAACTGTGTTATTCTGGCAAATACCACTGTAGCTGTATTAACTGAACCAAGAGATAAACCTGACCATCCAAATTGAATTCCATTGATTTCTGTGAGACTTACTGCAAGTCTCATTAGTATTTGCTGAGTTGTTCTGTTTGTTTATAGCTCAAGTAAACTGTCTCCCTACTGAGTTTTCTCCAGCCCCATATTTTACTTTGTTTACTTTGCCTGAATAATAGGAAAGACAATTCTGAAAGAGCATATATATGTAATCAAAGGGAAATAAGTGAGTCATTAGGTGCTTATGTTGCATTGTTTATAGTATGATGTAGTCACGCCTAAAATTTCCCAAAATTTTATTTGTCAGTAACCAATCAAACGTTCTCTGCACTGAGTGCTTTTTATAAGTCATGCAAGCAAAACCTTGATGACTTGTCTTGAGACAGTTTTATGATGTATAGAAGCTTTCATTAGCATTTTTAATAACTCATAAATGGAATATCTCTAAACTTTAATGTTCATTAAGAAAATAGTCCATTGCCTGAACAACCTGAACTATATAGCTGGCAATAGCGAATTATTCCATAAACACCAATATCATTCAAACACCAAGCATTTCCTAAAGTATAATCTATTGTGTAATTTTCTACTTTTAAAATGTATCTTGATCAATTGAATACCAAAGTCCCGTGAAAGGAAAATTTGGACAAAACCCCGTTCTCCCATTTTCTCATCTACTGCCTCATCTACTAATCAGCACAAACACAGAGCAAAATGTTGTACAGGAAAATGTTTCAAGTATCTAATTGCTATTCATTCCTTCAGCATGGACTTAAATAAACTATTAATTCTAATTAATTTCTAGGGGCGATAATGATAGTGTAAAATGCACCCAAGAGAGTTACATTAGAAGAATAAAATGTAGTAAAGTAACAGGTTAATAAGGAGATGGCAAAATGTGTGCAGGGAGTTAAGCAGATCAAAACTCTTTTGCCAAGGCAAAGAAGAATCATGGCAGTCCTCCATTAAGAACTTAAGTACTTTGCGTACCATTTTCCAGGGCTATGAGCCCTGCACCTCACTTATACATTATTGTGAACCCCAAAACCATCTGTATTGTACTAGTTAAGGGTTTCCCTGTAGCAGCCACACGACGCGTACACGTTGACTCAGTGAAGTGCAGTTTATTTACAATACATAAAGAAAACAACCAAGCCTACAGACTGCAGCTCTCTGCTCTAACGATCTCTTCACTACTCTGTTGATGACTCATCTGAAGGGTGGGGGTGGTTCTTCTGCCCTTTTAAACCTCGTGAAAACACCATCCTCTTCCGCCTCCTCTGCGATGACAATTTCCCTTTCTCTTGCACCCCACCCTTCTTGCGTTCTTCCCAAGTTAAAGGTACAGGCTCTGACAGACTGCTGTCAGAGAAACTTGGCCTCACCAAGGACCGAGCACTTCCCTCTATCTTATCTCTGTCCGTTTCCTTGCCAACCTGTTCTCCCGGCTCTTGGCTGCCCTCCCAGTCAGCCAGCTGGTGGTTACTCGGTGGTAACCTGACATTCCCCCTATTTAGAGGTAAAGGTAAAGGTAAAGGGACCCCTGACCATTAGGTCCAGTTGTGTCCGACTCTGAGGTTGCGGCGCTCATCTCGCTTTATTGGCTGAGGGAGCCAGCATACAGCTTCCAGGTCATGACAAAGCTGCTTCTGGCGAACCAGAGCAGCGCACGGAAACGCTGTTTACCTTCCCGCCAGAGCGGTTCCAATTTATCTACTTGCACTTTGACGTGCTTTCGAACTGCTAGGTGGGCAGGAGCTGGGACCGAGCAACGGGAGCTCACCCCGTCACAGGGATTCGTACCGCCAACCTTCTGATAAGCAAGCCCTAGGCTCTGTGGTTTAACCCACAGCGCCACCTGGGTCCCCTTATTTAGAGGTAGTCCAACTAAATCCCTCCAGCTCTAACTGCTATGTTATTTTGCCATTACTCAGTGGGAGATTGTATCCGTCTTTCTAGAAATCCAAATAAACACACGCATATCCAATATCTAACTGAACGAGTTGCTAGCATCCTAGTGATCAGAATAAACAGGAAACGTTCTATCTTACCACAGCTATTATCTCTCCATGGATGAAAATGAAATTGCTTCTAGGGGGAAAGGGGGGAGGGTAACAACCAGCATTTAATTAACTGTCATTTTAATAGTGCACCCTTCCCAGAAAAGATAGTACAGAGCACCAAAGCCACAAATAACATATTTCTGAATTGGCAATTTTCCTTCATTATAAGAAAAAGCCTGGGCCTGTTTGGTGCCTGTCCAATTTTACTAGCCTGTATAATAGCCTAAAGGGAAGATATCAAAGAAAAGGAATCAATAGCACTTCATTTCTCAGATAAATAAGGTACTTCAGAAAGGGAAGCAAGCGACCAAGGAAGGAAAATGGGGAAAGGCAGCAACTTCCAGTCACTTCAGCATCTCAAATGTGATGGTATGTACAAGAGTACACAGAACCACTTTGCCAGAGGAATGATGGAACCAGTCCAACAGTGCCTTAGGTGAAATCCTATTGACAGTATTCTCTGCATTTCCCCCATTCTTTTTGAAATTCTTGTCCGGGTTGTCCCCTAATTGTCTCTGTTAATCTGGCCAGTTCAGTATAATCTAATAATTTATCCTGCCATTCCATTTTTGTTGGCACAAATTCTTTCCCCCCCCAATTCTGGCAATTAAGGCCCAGAGAATACTTTACCAAACAGTGCCCCCAAACATGGACTTGTTTTGATTAATTTATACAGGAGACTTTGCGTTTTTTAAAGTCATAACTAGGAAAAATTGTAATAATCACATATAAGAGAAACAGTATACAAGAAGTTAATAAGGAGGCCATTTACAGGATAAAGGAAGTCTCTTATTTTTATGTTTGTTTTCCTGATGTAAGGGGGTAGGAATTTAATTTTGATAATTAAATTGTCAATGGTGGTGGGTTTGTATGTATGTATGAGTTGTTGTGGATTATGTTGTGAATAAATTAGAAAGAAAGAAAGAAAGAAAGAAAGAAAGAAAGAAAGAAAGAAAGAAAGAAAGAAAGAAAGAAAGAAATCCTATTGACAGTTACTAGACACATCTGAATAGACAGCTGAGTTTTGGAGCCACCATTCTTAAGCCCATAATGCCAGTTTGAGCTTAAAGACTTAACTGATTTATCACTTTCTATTCAGTCTAGGCCTAGGTTTTGCACTTGTCTAGTTCCTTGTCAGAAAGGGAGGAGCAATGGGAATGCAGGAGGATCATAATGGAGCTATGTCAAGTTCTGTCAACCTGGTGCCATCCAGATATTTTAGACCACAACTCCCATCAACCCCAGCCATCACAAAAGTTGTAGTCCCCACAAAAGCCTGAGTACACCAGACTAACAGTGACTGAACTATGTCATTGGCTAGCTGACCTCAGAATGTAGACATGATTTAAAACTGCTTTTATGATAATAGAAACAGGAATTGTAACAAAAATTGTTCTCAACTAGTGTTAGACCACCCTAAAAAAAAAAAGCTATAGAAAAAGCAATTCCTATGCTAAATTTCTCCTAGCCACAATTTTAATGTGAAACTACCTTTTTCACACTTCCCAAAATGATAAGCCAGTCAAAATGTAGCTGTTCTTCAAAATTTGGACATCTCCTAATCTTGCGGTATAGCTATGCAGCCAAAAAGAGTGCACAAAGGTGGACAGGTTGGGAGAATGTGCATATAAAAATGCACATATTCCTGAAAATAGCATACACAGATGGATTATACTTGGGGAAATTGATAGGAAAAATATGCATATTAGGCAAAAATGCATACAAAATATGTTTATTGGGGGAAAGCACATTAGAATGCTGATGACTGTTTGAATATATATATATATAATGCAATATATATATTTTGCATTATATATATATTGCATTATATATATATATATATATATATATATATATATATATATATATATATATATATAATGCAAAAGCTGATGCGGAAATGTAGTGAACTGAAGTGAAGATTGGGAAAACAAGAAACTGAGAGTAATGAAAACAGACAAGTTTGTCCATCCTTGCTTGAGACCCCCTGCCAGTAGCAAAGAGTAAACCTGCTGATCACCTCACTAATACCACACTTTCAGAGTGTAGCAGATCTAATCCATTTTGTGACCCTTTACTTTCTCTCTTTTGCTTCCCTGGAAGCCCTTTCATTATTAATACCTGGGTGAACATGAGACTTTCCCATCTCTCTTTATGATTCCCATTGCATATTTTATGAGCTTAAATTGAAATATGCACAACATCTCCACACCATTTTAATGACCTTCCATACCGGATTGACTCATCAGACAGCCCAGGCATTCTGAAATATTCTCAGCAGCACGTTATCTGTTTGGGAGATACAATCAGCAGGGGTTGTTCTGTCTCAGGGCAGGAGCCTCACAGAAGGGTCAGGTTTTCCATTTAACTCTTGGTACATATTTATATTTCACAGATGTTGAAGCTTCTGCCGATTATGCATGCGGATTTGTTCTGCAGATGCGGGGTCAAAGCCAGTGCAAATCCGGAGACAGTACAAGCAAAATCTGATTATTAAGGGGCATGATGAAGCAACTTGCCTTCCTTAGTATCTAACTTTACATATTCTGAGTTGCATTTATACAGGAAATGTCATCACAGGCAACTCATTCTAGCAGGCTGATGACCTTATCAGATTTTAACATCTGCTCTTCTTGCTCTGAAGTACGTGACAACGCACAGTATCCAGTTTTCAATTTATTTATTGTGCAGCCTTGCAAAAACATTGCTCCATTTCACCCAATATTTGGGGTGATGTGGAAGGCTGTAGCTCGGTGGTGGAGCAAACATGTTTCATGCAGAGTGTCTCAGGTCCAATCTCTCACATCTTCAGGTAGGACTGGAAAAGACTCCCCTCTGAATTCGCAAAGAGCCACTGCCAGTCAGTATAGAGAAAAATGAGCTAGTTTGATGGACAAATGGTCTGATTTGGGCTGCATTCACTTTATTACATTTTCCCAGTGTTTTGTTCCCTGTTAATTTTTATGTTTTATATGCTCTTTCACACATTCTAAAAGCCACTTCTGTAAATCTTGCAGAATCTAGTGAAAGTTTAGCAGTCATTTCCATGTTAATTGCTTCCAGAAAGATCTCACTGCAAACTCATTAACCCAGAAAATCACAGTTTTCATGGATCACACCACCACAACTCACATGTTGTAATCTGCAGTACAACCAGACACCTTCATCTGCTCCAGCTGCAACAGAACATGTCTCTCTACAGCCATAGCAAATGCTGTAACCTTCCAACAGTTTGACTTAACCCCCAAAGGAACACTCATTCATTGTCTCCCAAGACAGATGGATGCTAACCAGTTCAGGCATACAGCTATTTCCCACCATTTTCATGGAGTTAACATATCTGGCTATAAACAAACAAGCAACCAAAGGAGGATGGTGTTAAGATTCTGCACATTGTCTCATATCATGCTGTCAGGTCTCATCAGCAGAAGTAGGCATGCTATGTTGTAATAAGGTGAGCTGCTTTTGTTTCAAGGTTGGAAAAGCTAGTTTGACAAGGAACATTGATGGAACACGTTGTGATCTCTTTCTGAATCCCCTGAGGATATACAGTATAATTCTGGGAAAACTATTTATTTGGAGACATGAAGCTCCAAGAAAGCAATTTAACCCCAAGTCACATCTAATGGCTGTCTAACGTGGATAATGTTTTATGCACAGCTGTGAGAGCATGTTGGATGAAAACCTCTCTGGTGAATCAGCCCATCTGATGATAAGCTGTTTTCCAATCAATCAGTCTAGGAACACTTTAATTATAGAAAGAATTTAGTGAAGAGAACACTGAAGTACCATGGCATTAATAAATGCTAGTGCTTCAATAGAGATGTTTGGATGCCAAATGTTGACCACATGTAAGAATTTCAGGGAACATTTCTGTTCATAAGCTTCATTGGGGCTTGATTCTTCAAACAGCCCAAACATTACAAACAGACACGGGGATTTTTATTGCCACCATGCTCTCTTTGTGACCTTCCAAAGGCAAGTGGCTGGTTGCTGAACATCCTGGACTAGATGAGACTTAATCTGATACAGCAATGCAATGTGTATGTCCTAATGGTCTCACCATGTGCACATTATCTAACCTTTAGCTCTATTTCTCCATTTCATGTTATAATACATTGATGTTTAATGTTCTAGCAGTTAAGTATGAATGGGTCAATGCAAGCTCTGCCAGCAAGAGCCATCTGGCTAATTTCAGGCTATGTCCTCCACCTTCTACTGCAGCTGTGTCTAAAATAGACCCCGATGTTCAGGGATACAGAGGGAAAAATAAAGATTAGTTCTACAAGCCTCCTTGTGAGAGGAGGTGGTCCCTGCTTGCTTGAAGGAGGCAGTGGTGAAACCACTCCACAAGAAACCTTCCCTGGATTCAGAAAATGTAAGTCATCACTGGCTAGTTGCCAATCTCCTCTTCTTGGGCAAGGTTCTTTCCCCCCCCCAATCATTTTTATTAAATTTTCCACTTTAACAATCCAATCCAATCATATTAAATATTCCAAATTATACATAAAGATATCAAATAATCCCAATATTCTGCCAATTTTTTTAATTATAAATTTTTGCGGCTTCCCATGCTTCAAACGTAAAGAGCCCTGATCAACATCAAGTTCACTTGCATTCCAAAATCTCCAGTGATGCCCCAATTCCTTCCGATGTTTTCCCATTCTTTCTTCTTTCTCCGAAGCCTCTGAGTTTTTCAGACAAGCGAGATAAAACTTGGGCAAGGTTCTTGAGCTCACTCTCTGAGGAAACTCATTTTCTGGATTCATTTCAATTGGGGTTTAGGCCTAGTTTTGGCACATAAACTGCTTTGGGCACCCTGTATGATAACCTCTGTCAGAAGAGACAGGGGAAATGTGTCCTTATTAATTCTCCTCAACCTCTCAACCATAGTATCCTTCTGGAGCAGCTGTCCGAGTTGGGGTGGGTGACACTGCTTTGCAGTAGTTCTGATCCTACTTGGTCACATTCAGAGGATGATGCTTACCGGTAGGGAGTGATCTTCAGCCCCGTGGAGCCTTCAATGTGGGGTTCCTCAGGGTCTGATTTTATCCCCCATGCTGTTTAACATCTACATGTAACCACTGAATGGGCTCATCCAGAGTTTTGGAACCAGGCAGAGGGCCTTCTCGGTAGTGGCGCCTGCCCTGTGGAACGTCCTCCCAGCAGATGTCAAGGCAATAAGCAACTATTTTACTTTTAAAAGACAACTGAAGGCGGCCCTGTTTAGGGAGGTTTTTAATGTATGATGCTGTATTGTTTTTAATATTCGGTTGGAAGCCGCCCAGAGTGGCTGGGGAAACCCAGCCAGATGGCCAGGGTATAAATAATAAATTATTATTATTATTATTATTATTATTATTATTATTATTATTATTATTATTATTATAGTTGTCAGCAGTGAGGCAGTGGATGTGCTGGACCCTTGTCTTGCCTCAGTAATGGATTGCATGAGAGTCAATAGACTGAGGCACTGTTAGTGGGTGGTTCCCTGAACCAGATGTCTGGGAGGTCGCCTGCCCTTGATGGGGTTACACACCATGTGAAGGAATGGATATTCAGCTTGGGGACACTTCTGGATCCATTGTCACCTGAGACTCAGGTGGCCTCAGTGGTGTGGAGTTCCTTCCATCAGCTTTGGGTGGTGGCCCAGCTGGACAAGAATAGCTAAACTTTTATCACCTGTACTCTAGTAACCTCTAGGTTAGATTACTTCTATGTGTTATATGTGGGGCTGTCTGAAGACAGTTAGGAAACTTAAGCTGGTACAGAATTCAGTAGCCAGGTTGCCCACTGCATGTGGCAAGATGGTTCAAACATGTAACACCAATCCTGGCTCAGCTGCACTGGCTACCAAATAGTTTCTGGGTCCAATTCAAACAGCTGATTCTAACCTCTAAAGCCTTAAATGGCACAGGGTTGCAATACCTCAAGGACCGCCTCTCCCCATATGGACTGACTGGAACCCTGCAATCATCATATGAGGCCCTTCTTTGTGTTTGCAAGAAGTCTTCTTCATTTGCAAGAAGTCAAGAAGGTGCCTTTTGTGGTGGTTCCCTGCTTACTGAATGCTCTCCCCAGGGAGGCTTGCCTGACCCCTTCATTACATATCTTTAGGCGCCAGGCAAAAGCATCTCTCTTCTTCCAGGCCTTTGACTAATTAAACAAATGATGGCCTTTTAAATTGTGGAGTTACTCTATGCAACTCATTTACTCATATTTATCAAAGCTTTAACTATGCAAATCTTGGGGATGTCTGCCAGGAAATGCAAATAATGTCCTTGGATTTTATGTTAGTGACAAATTCTGCAGCTGTGAGAAAAGGAAGACACACCACAAAACTCACAAAGCACCCTAAAAACAACATTGCCTTCTCTGTTTAAAATGCAAGTTTGCTGGAATTTCAGGTTTCTAGAATTTCCAATCACAGGGATTACAATGTTATTTGCATAGCTCAATATGCAGCAATGCACTGCATTGCTTAAACTTAAAGCATACTGGACTTTAAAAGGTTCTTTATAACCGACACTCATCCCTTCCAGTCTTGCACTCTTCCTGCACTGCACTTTCTTTGGGTGGGTGACTTCATTTTGTACCTCCTGTATACCTTCCTCAGTGCCTTTATGTATACTGTATATTTCTTTCAAAGCCTCTGAAATCCTTTGCTTCTCCACAGCCAACACCAAGATCTACATTACCTCAGTAGGGATGCCACCATAGCCCTAAGATAGCTCTGCAGTAATCTTTTTGTGTTCTCTGCTTCAGAAAAATCAGAGGGGCTCTGGGCAGTGATCTAAATTTGAGGTGCTACCTGTCTAAGAATATATGGTAAGCCTCTCCTCTGATTTGAGCACTAACTCTTCAAATCCCACAATGAATTTATTCATCAGTATTCATTAGTAGCAGATTTGGTGGGCAGCACTTTCTACATCCTTAGATGGACAAACTAATAAAAATGGTAAATGAAACCAAATTGAAGACTGATGGCTGTAGACTTCCCCATCCTTTATTACATACCGTAACTTTGATACCGAGACACTGAAATTCAGTTTTACAGTGCAATTCTATCCATGTTTACTCAGAAATAATTCCCACTGAGTTGGATGTGGTTTACTCACAGTCAGTGAGCATAGGATTGCAACCTTTGCCCAGCAACCTTAGCAATTGTACATCAACAATATTGGCAGTTCTTCCTAGCTCATATTTCTAGTAGGTTTTCAGTAAAGACATATGGATCTGTGTTAACAACCTTGTAATGTTGTATTGATTTATTACCTCTCATCCAATAAATGAACCAGCTCCTCCATCCAAAAAAGAAAGAAAGATATAGATTGATAACAGCAAGCATGGATGCATTCAGAACAAATTATTCTAAAGCACTTGCTCAGTTTGTGTGCTAGAAATAAGACTGAGAGAGCAGATGAATAAGCAATCTTGGTCTCAATAATTTTGAAAGCTTACCCCATGTTTCTACATAATTGGACCCGTTACTTACCAAGTTATTATTTCATTGATTCTCTGAGACGTTGGTGTTGGTCTCATCCAAGATAGGAAATGCCCATCCATGTAGGAACTATGATTTTGGATGTGGCCAGTGCCAGTGCCATTGGTGCGCATGTGTGCTTATATAAAAATGGTCAGCTGCATGGCTCAATATTTCAATCCACACTTGTGGCTAGAGAGGATAGAGGACATATTCTTCAAATATTCATTCCATCCTAGCTAACTCCATATTCTGGCTAAAATAGTTTTGCTTGCCTTTCCTTTTTTAAAGCATGCATTCTTCATTTTATAAGGTTTTACTCCATGAGTCATCATCCAAGGTTGCAGTTAATCAACCAGATTGCTTTCCCCATATGTGCCCACTTGACCTCTTTGATCTCTGGACCTGGCATTCTTACAGGTGCCGCATAATACTCATTCCATAGTTGTAAGACATCAGTCTTTTACTGTGGCGGCACCTACACTTCGAAGCTCCTTGCCTTTTGACACCAGGAAGTCACTTTTGATGTGTTTTTTTCAGCACCTACTTAAAACATTTTTGTGTAGGCAAGCCGACCCACACACATGGGTGTTGATGGGTTTTAATCTCTTTTACTGGGAATTTTTAACTATTTGTCAATGTTTTAAATTGTTTTAACTGTTTCTACTGATAAATATAATATTTTTGTGAACCACTTATAGTTTTTGACTACAATCAAGCGGTGTATACTTTTTGTTAAGCAAATAAACAAGTTCTCAGCTAACTTCTTCATTATACTAATGTAATTTTAGTTAATTAACTTTTGGGGCCTTACTACATATTCTGCTTTCCCCTAAAACCATTGGCTTTATGGCTGTCAGGCTAGACAACAATGGAACACCCCTCTTTGTTTTCAGGGGTGAGCTGATTTTTAAATGATAGCTTTGGGAATACTGTTAAATTCAACACAACAGGAGAATATGAGCCTAGGTAAAATTTATATATTCATATCTAAACCCTCAGATTCTCTTTCCTTCACAAATCTGATTTTTCCTATAGAGGGTATGAGGAGATAGATTTAACCCCCTTTTTGTAATGCCTGTTCTTCATGCCCAAAGAAAACATTATAGTAAATATTATCAGATTGATTTTTGCTTTAAGAAACATATGGAGCTGCATTACATATATTGAGTCAGATCATTGGTCCATCTACTTCAGTATGAAATGGCAACAACTCTCTAGGATTCCACAGGTATATTTCCCAGTCCTACCTGGAGAAGCCAGTATAGAAACTGGAGTGTTCTGCACTCTGGGCATGTGCCCTTCACTTACTGCAAATTAGTGAAGGTTTTAATTTTTTAAGTTTGGTTACTTTGACTATGATCAGCTTATGCTAACATCATTCATTCAGGAAAAGTGCTATTACTATCTATGGTGAAACTTAAGATTTTTGAGATTAGTTCTTTTTTCATCATTTATTTATTTACACACCACCCTTCATCAGAAGGCAAAACATTTTTTTAAAAAAAATTATCTAAAAATTGAAAGCTTAGTTTATTGTTTTGTAAATCCAATTTGTTAGACAAAGGATAAATCACATGGTATAAAACTCATAGTCATCCTTTGTTAGCTTGGCCCTGCTCATTCCTTTCCTCCTTCTGTTTTACCTACCGCTCATATATGATGTTGGTTCAATCACCACTATCATCATAATCCGCTATCATTATATAATACACTTATACAGATATTTTTTCTCTCAATTTACCTCCAAACATGCACACACACCTCAACATGTTGATTGTTGACTTTTGGATTGATGACTTTGGGCAAAGTGATCATAGCAATGCAATACTAATGGCAACGTGCTGATACTGCAAATAGTAAATACCCTAAACCTCTGTCCATTGCATCACCAGTCATAGCTGCAATGAAGGTTTTCCTGCTCCTTTAGTATTCTCTGCTTGTTTCCTCAGAATGCCTGCCATTCACACACACCACAAATATTACCCTCTAGGTTAAACAGTCCTGATTGTACTATTCAATACCACGTCACTGAAAATGCCAAGTATTAAGTATATATGGCTCTTAATCTGTCATGTCATAAATTCAAAATGTGTTTCACTTAGCACTCTCCCCAGGCAATAGAATATTTTATTATTATTCCATAATAGAGCAAGTTTTAGAGGGTAAGAGGTAAAATGCCTCAATGCTGTATCAGACCTTTATTAAGGTAATTTCTACTTACTCCACGCTCCCCTACCCACACATTTGAAAATTAGGACTCACTCTATCCCCATCACCCTGAGGTTTATGATTGATTCTGGGCTTTGCAGATGCTCTTTTCTGGAAACGTTCCCCTGTCTCACCAGGTAATCTGCCCTCAAAGTGCCAGATGCAACTTCTAACACAGCATAATGAGATCTCACTGAATACAGGAACTTTTAAATATGCCCAAAGGGCTTTTTGGATCATGGCTGATGGTTCAAAATAATTATCTTGCATCTTTAATCAGCATAGGGATAGGAAGACAGAGTGCAGTAGGGATAGGCTCTGGTTTTTTATACAAAGCGTGTTCTCCTTCATGGAGAGCACGTGTTGCGGTAGGGGCCAACAGATCACCCCTCAGGTGCTGGGCGGGATCGGATAGATGGCCACAGCTCCGATTGGGTCCTGGGTTGTTGTTGGGGAGATTTAATTGTTGCAATTTGTGATGGACAGCCCAGCGGGTATATAACCCTTGGCACACTCTGTGATGTTCCTCTTTGCTGCGTGCAACGGATCTCCCGCCCTTCCTCTCCCTTTTATTAGGCCTCTGTGTTGACCTTGCTATGCCTGTCATGGGGTCGTCTGCTTTTGGGGCAGGGGCCTGGTAGGAATTTTTCCAGTTGGCTGATTGGCTGGTGCCATCTGGTTTTCGCCTACTGCGTAGCAATTAGTCACAACTTGTAAGGTTGGCTGTTAGGCATTGGTTATTGTGTTCGTTGGTGGAGGGGTAAAGATTGGCTGTGTCTGCCCCTCCAATGCTGCTGCTGCGCAGGGAATTCCATTAAAGGAATCCAGGGGCTCGCCATGCTTTTGTCCATATCCCCCGGTCAGGGGCCAGGGCCACGCAAGAGTCCCTGGGAGCATTTGGGGAGAGACGTTGGGTCTGACCCCCGGCCTCCTTTTTCTCTCCCCTAAGTGTTTTCCCTTTACTGACGGTCGTCAGTTCTGTCCCCAGTGGGACAGATAGTCTAAACCAATGCCTATGCAACCATTCACATATCATGTATTTCAATAAAGTTGTGGCCAAAAATTATGCCAAAAACCAAACCTAAATTACTGTCTGAGGTGTGAGTTATTTGAGGGGTGGTTTGGGGACCTTGACACACAACAGGTGCCTATACGGATTTTTCAGTAATGTTTCACGACTTGGCCTTCTGTAAACAGATAAAACCCAACACATTCTATTAAACCATATTCTCACTTCTTTCATGTGTCTGAATAAATTTTGGAACCACAAGCACACTGGAAACTGCTTCAGCGCAGACATCTTCTTGCTTGCTTGAGATAGCATCACAATATTGAAACTTTCTTTCAGGAGCCAAAATGTTTTCCAGCTGGATTGAATTATCAAGTCTGGTTAACACAAGCAAAAGAACATATGGAAATGCAGAGATATGGCTTGCATGGTTGCACCACAGCCTTCTGCCAGATTTAAATCTTTAGAATCAGAGCTTGGAGTTTCCATAAAGATTTATGCTTCAGTGGATCCAGGTGCCTTGTATCTCCTAGATCTTAGCAGGACCGCCTTGCACAGCTTGTTAATTGCAAAGATTTCTATGAAATATTATATAACATTAATATCTAGCAATTAATGCTGCCCAAAGTAAGCACTCCTAATCCCACTAAATTCAAATTGATAGTTTATTGTTGCAATTAAATTATGAATCGCCTTATAGCAATGGTCTAAAGGCAGTTTACACATGAAATAATTGAAAACCGTTTTTAAAACCCACAAAGGCAACAAATACATTTAAAGCAAGACTAAAACCCTAGCTAGTGGACACTGGTGGTAAAGACCCATTTATCCAGCTGGGAAAGCCTGTCAGAACAAAAATATCTTCAAAGGAAATCAGACCTAGCCATGCTTCAAGTATAGCTCTTTGCAGTGGTTTCAACAGAACTTTTTAAAGTATGTCTAAGGCTGTAATCCTAATCCCATTTATCTGGGAGTAAGCCTCATTGAACTCAGTAGGACTTGCTTCTGATTAGACAAGTTAGGATTGCACTGTTAGTCTTGATCCAATGCAGTTACTTTGAAACTGCAAATGGTCCTTTCATACAAGTCCCTTTGGCATGATTTAGAGGTGTGAGTTGGTCACAACTTGACCTCATATTCTTGGCATCTTAATGGCATATGTGTTTGTCCAGCAGCTTAACATTTCCAATCATGGCATGCCTTTTATAAAACCAATAAGAGATGTGACTTGATAGCATTTTAAAATCTGTAATGCCAGTACTTGCATTTTACAAATGGCTTTCTGCCAAGTGCTTCAATTTAGCTCAGTGTGTTGATAGCCAGTTTGATAGACTGAACCACTTCCCTCCCCGCATGTGAAGAAAATTGCAGTTTCATTCCTAGCTTTTATGAATAGGTTTATCATGTTAAGGTTCAATAATGTCCATAATGTGTTGTCTGCTTTTGTCCTTTGCTAACAAATACCTTCTGCAGTGATACAAAAATGCTTTATGTTCTCTTAGCAAAAACTGCTTACCTCAAACTTGGTCATTATTTGTCAATTCTCTAATGGATTTGTTGTGTTCTTTCTCCTTTCTTTGTATTCCATAACATGCAAATTATCCTATTTTAATACTTGACTAGAGTGGTAGGGATCAATCAATGCCTATAGCTGACTGCGGTGAAAATACAATTTGAATAAAAATCACCTCTGTAAAGAGATGGTCCACAGAACAGGAAAAGTACGACTTAACAGTAAGTTTTAGTTCTTCTCAAGACTTTTGATGTGCTTGTCCCAAGTAGGAGCCATGGCTCTTACCTGTGCTTGATAATCAGCAGAGGCTCATTGGTTTCACTGTGGGTGAATCCATTAAATCTTACTTATGAAATAACAACAAAAACAGAGCTGTAAGTCTGGGAAATGTAGAAATGCTTTCAGCATCGGAGAGCCAGTGTGGTGTAGTGGTTAAGAGTGGTGGACTCGTAATCTGGTGAACCGGGTTTGGGTCCCCACTCCTCCACATGCAGCTGCTGGGTGACCTTGGGCTAGTCACACTTCTCTGAAGTCTCTCAGCCTCACTCACCTCACAGAGTGTTTGTTGTGGGAGAGGAAGGGAAAGGAGATTTTTAGCTGCTTTGAGACTCCTTAAAGGTAAAGATAAAGGTAAAGGTACCCCTGACCATTAGGTCCAGTCGCGGACGACTCTGGGGTTGTGGCGCTCATCTCGCTCTAAAGGCCAAGGGAGCTGGCGTTTGTCTGCAGACAGCTTCTGGGTCATGTGGCCAGCATGACTAAGCCGCTTCTGGCAAACCAGAGCAGTGCAAGGAAACGCTGTTTACCTTCCCGCCTGAGCAGTACCTACAGTATTTATCTACTTGCACTTTGATGTGCTTTCGAACTGCTAGGTGGGCAGAAGCTGGGACCGAACAACGGGAGTTCACCCCGCCGCGGGGATTTGAACCGCCGACCTTCTGATCGGGAAGCCCTAGGCTCTGTGATTTAGACCACAGTGCCACCCATGTTCCCTTTTAGACTCCTTAGGGTAGTGATAAAGTGGGATATCAAATCCAAACTCTTCTTCATCGAGCTATTATGATGGTTCCATTAGTGCAAGCATTTCTGCTTGCCAGATGGAATGATCTCCTCCCTCTCCCCCACCCGTAATTTCCTGGGGGTTCTCCTGACCGCTGACCCAAGTCAATATGTGGGGCATAATGGGAGGAGAGTGAGAGAATGCCTGTTGTGCTGGGTGGGACTCATGCTGGCTCTTGTTAACACAAGTGCTTAGTTGAATCCAGCTCTCAGTTTGCAGATCTATATGAGTCAGAAGAGGGCTCTGTTGGATCAAGAAGTGGCTGGGTACTCAAACACTAGAGATCTCATAGAACTCAGTGTCTTTATATGAGTTCTCCAGTGTTTGAATACCCGGCCATTCCATATTTTCCTAGACGTTCTCATAATGTACCCAAATCTGGCATCATTCTGACTCAGGCTTTACTTTGGTTCTCAAGCCATCTCTCTCTGTACAAGGTAGACCATGTCAGGCCTCCATCTAATATTCAGAATCATTAACCACACATTGCTTTGACCACTTCTTTTCACTTTCTTGGATCCCTGAAGAATCTTAAAGATATCAACTGGTAAAGCAGAAGCGCTCTATTGCAAAACCTATTAGAAATATAGAGCTCTTTATCAGCAGAGTGGGCAACAATCCAGGCCATGTTTTCTGATCCATATTGTTTATATTGGGGCAGTCAACAGCATGGCTTCCAGATGTTGTTGGACCACTTTCCCTGATCACTGGCTGGAGCAGATGGGTAACTCCAGTGACACACATTCCCCATAATTGGCCTATATAATTATATTATGCTTTGTATTATTTCTTAGGACCAAGAGGCATGATTACCTCTTGGTTACCTCCCAAGCATGATATGGGATGTCAAATGCTGTTCCTCCACCCTAATCAGTTAGGTTGTGACTGATAAAGGGCATTTTAAGACACACATATTCCCAAACCTTTCTGATTTTCTTAATCTGTCAAAAAAAAATTCTTACTCCTAAACTACACTTTCTTTAGTGAATAGGAATAAATTTAAGACCTTATAATAGAAGCAGACAGACCAACAGTGTTGTACTATTTAAAGGGCATGCATTTGGAATATCCATTTGGATAAGTACCCAGTGTGAATGTGATTATTAAGCACCTCTTTCAGAGAATTCCTTGCTTTTCTTGATGGGAAGCCTGTTGAATGCGATGTTATTACCACAGCACTTTCCCCAAGTCGAACATGCTGCGCTTTTTAAAATAGAGGTGAATTACTGTTATTATGGCCTTTTATGTTAGGTTTGTATATTTACTGTGCCAAAATACCATGTGGATTTATAAAAACTAAATTTACGATATTTAAAATGCACACATTCTGGGAATAAACAATTACCACAAATGATTCAGCATGAAATAAAATTAAATGAAAATAATATTAATTCGTAGAAATTCAGCCCTTGACAACAAACCAAAATATTTTCATGCTGGTGAGCAAAATGCAGGTCTTGTGCATTTTAAATGTACCGAGTCCCCTACGTTTACATATAATCATCATGATTTTTTAAATGATTAATTCCTCACATTCAGATGACATGAATCCTAAAGAGTGGAAGAAGTTCAGGTTAAAGCTGCTGAGGTTTGGGGGTTCACCTGCAAGGCCAGTGCTATCTTTCTCAGTTCTGTCCTTGGGAGGAATGAGGTGTTTTCCTCAAGCAGTTTGCTTCCAGTATCATGAAAGAGCAGCAAATTGTTAGTTCATTAATTTATTTTATCATGTGTGTTTTTTCCTCTGCAAGGGAGCGGGAGAGGTACCTGTGGGATTTTCTGCCTCAGATACATGTTTGACTTCTGGGCAGGGAAATGTTGCCATTTGCTGTGCTACCCGAGGCAGCAAAGTATCCACACCATCAAGACTCAATGTTTGTTTTCTAGAGGAGAAGCCAAGACAGCAAAAGGTCTTGTGGTACCTTACAGACCGCATGACTGTTTGTGAACAAGAGTCCACTTCATCATATGCATGTGATGGAGTGGCCTCTGGTCCATGAAATGTCATAATAAAGTTGGCAGTCATTATGGTGCTTTAATAATTCTTTGCTGCACATTCCAATATAAAAATACAATACAAAAAAAACCCCACCAATACAGGTGTACCTTGGAAGTCGAAAACCAAAGCATTTGGAAAAGTCGAAAAACGAAGCTATTGCAGCCAATCAGAAGCCTCATCGGACATTCGGCATCCAAAAATAGTTCGCAAACCAGAACACTCACTTTCAGGTTGGCAGCGTTTGGGAGCCAAAAATTCAAGAACTAAGCTGTTTGAAAACCAAGGTACGCCTGTATATACATTTTGTGAGAGACAAGGGGATAAACCCATAGCCTATTGCTTTGTTTATATTCAATCCACTGCTACCGGTAGAGTACACAAGAACCTTGCTGAATCAGACAAGCATGCTATCTAGTCCAGCATACACTTTCAAGGAGCAGCCAATCAGAGCCAGGAACTTCACAGAGTGGAAGGTGATTGTCTCTCCCAGTGTTGTCTATGCTCAGCACTTGGCAATGAGGAGCATGTTACAATTGAAAACAAAGGTTATTGTTCATTGGTATGGATTATTGGTATCGTTTTCCTTTGATCTTTGTGTTTCATAAAAATGAAGCATAATCTCATTGTTGACAAGTAAAGTATGAAAATATTACATAGGACAGGCATGGGGAACCTGTGAGAATTCTAACTCCCATCAGATACAGCCAACATGGCTAATGGTCAGTGACTATGGGAGCTGTAGCCCATCAACCTCTAGATGGGTCTAGGTTTCTCATCTCCAACATAACTAATGAAAAAGTGCATCTTGAAATAATCTGGTAGTCATGGTAAGTTAAAATCCACAGTTTGAACACAAATTCAATTCTACATAAATCAACAAATTTCACCATTTACACAGTCACTACTAAAGTATTGAAAAGTACATTCTGCTTCCAGATCTTTAACTTCAGAAGTATGAAAAACAATTCAAAGTAATTATAAAGTGCTACCCTCAAATCCCAAGAGGATCATATTGCTACTGATGTTCATAATATTTGCAGAGTACGCTCTATTGTACTTAGATGCCAAGGCCTTTTTTATCCTAGGATGTTGTTAAATTTCTTTTCACCCACTCCCTTTTGACATTTGCACTTTCGGAGACTGACTCTCAGTAAATCTTCATGCCCTTTCTTCATGATGTATGAGTAATAACACACCTTGCCTGCTAAACTGCAGCATCCCTTCTAGAAAATAATGAAAGTGGCTGGGAATGACCGCTCCCCACATCAAATGGGGGGGGGCGTTTTTGGTTGCGTGCACCCCCCCCCAATCCTATGCGGCTCCCTAAAATACAACCTGGCTTTGCCCCCTCCCACGCTGGATATCTGGAGGTTCCCGCCTAACCTCAGACAGTTAACCAATCCCAGCGGGGGGAGGGGAGCGTTGCCAGGGGAGTTGGCCAGGTAGGGTGGGACAGCCCTGCCCACATAATAGAGGGTGGAACTTACCTGGGAGTCTTCAGTCGGCTCCAGAGCTTCTCCCACCTTGCCCTCCCTCAGTTATGCCTTCTTTTGCAGGTTAACCTCTTCTCCACAGGTATGCAGGTGCTGCTACGTCATTGGTTGCTGTTAAAGGACCAGGAAGGAAATTTCCCTGCATTGGCAGGTTTTGCCTTCCCCGTAGCAAAATGTCACAACTTTGGTGGTTTCAGGCCTTTAGTCTATCTTCCCTAAATGGGGGGGGGGGCGTGAAGCAGTGATCCACGCCCCCTTTCGGTGGCGATCCCAGGGTTCCTCATTAAAGGGGTTGTTTTGGGGGGAGTCATTGGCCATATGCCGATAGGTTGTCAGTGGTCTCCCCTGTGTTGTGGAGAAATGGGGGGTGGGCTCTCTGCTTAAACATACGTTTTCCAGAGTCAGCCCAATCCCCACACATTTTGGATAACCCTGATGTCCCCCAGATCCCCGGCTGGGGACAGGGAGGGATAAACGCCCAATGCCTAAGGCCAAGGTCTCCCTACATCTGAATCTTTAATAAAGTTGTGGCCAATTTTAATTCCATAACACGTTGTCATGAGCCATTATTCCACTAGGGAGTCGCCTGGGGTTGGGAGGGGGGTCTGCGCCTGTCCACGCAAATTCTCCATGTGAATTGCAGAAAGATCAAACAAAAGCTGGTGTCAGCTTGCTAGTTAACCCTTAAACAAATAGCTGCTTTTCAGATATGTTGTTTAGAAGCTCCTTTGATGGTAAGATTAGGGATGGGGAGAAATTTGATTCAGTTTGTATTTAAAGATGAACCTACCTAATTTCCATTTGTTGAAATCATATACAAACTGAAACACAGCCGGCCTTTGAAATTCACACTTCACCCAATTAATTTTGCAGTTGAGTTTCCAGTCATGTAAATGTCTACAGTACATATACTGAGTTAAAGTGTGCATAAAAATGCATATAGTAGTGCAACATACAAACATGTGTTATATTAAACAGCATTTATATAAAATAGCTTTCCGAAAATGTGTACATTAGGCAAAATTGCATACAAATATGTATATTAGGAGAAACTGGCACTAAAATACTATTGAATTTTCATGAGGACTTAAAAAGCCAACTGCTGTGGGAAAAAAGGAACAAAATATTGGGAAAAAGAGAAACTGAGTGGAAATGAAATTGACAGATTTACTCATCAGTCAAGAATCATAAGATGCCTTTATTATTCCCATTGGTCCACACATTTCTCAAAATACTGTTTGATGAGGCACAGTAAATACATGAAGCAAACAAAGAAAAATAATACTTTTGAGGGATTTTCACTTTGCCTTTGAATAAATAAAATTGAATTGCACTTGAATCTGAATATTTGCTGTATCTGTCCATAAAGTCATGACATCCCAAATCTGCATGAAATCTGGGCCTTTGCTTCCGCCATAATCTGATAAAATTATTTGGGGGCAAACAACTGGAATCTGCATTGGGTTTAACTGGGTATATTATTATTGTCAAAAAGAGAAGAGGGCAGCACTAAAAATTGAATTCAATTGGGCTTACTCCCTGGTAAGTGGGTTTAGGATTGCAGCCTTAGTATGAGAGGTACTACTCTATGTAAAAATCATGAAAGGAGTCTTGCTCCTGAAGAAGGGCTTCACACTTCAAACATATTTGGATGTACAGTGGTACCTCTGGTTATGTACTTAATTCGTTCCGGAGATCCGTTCTTAACCTGAAACCGTTCTTAACCTGAGGTACCACTTTAGCTAATGGGGCCTCCCGCTGCCGCCGCGCGATTTCTATTCTCATCCTGAAGCAAAGTTCTTAACCCGAGGTAATATTTCTGGGTTAGCAGAGTCTGTAACCTGAAGCGTCTGTAACCTGAAGCGTATGTAACCCGAGGTACCACTGTAGTTTGTTGTAGTTGAGATCCCCTTCTCTTCATATTAGCCCAATTTAGTGGTTGCTGTCACACAATTAGGAATAATCTGAAAGGGAGAGGGTGTCTCAAAGGCATCAAAGAAATGCTAATAAAATATTTAAGACATGATCTAAACCCTGATCCTAAGATTGTGTGTGCCCTTTATTTGAATACAATCATGATACTGTTCCAGCATTTTAGACACATGTGCCATCATAAAGTTTAGGGCAATCATATGTAAACACTATATTTCCCCAAAAATCTTTAGTCCTTTGTAGCTAAAAGTTCATATACTAAGCCTATCATTTCAGCGAATTCAAGCATTAAGCTTTCACAAATGGAAATATATATTTTAAGTATAAGTGAAAATATCAGCCCCTGGTGTGATGATAAAACATTATTTATGATCGGTTTTTACTGGCAACCTTTTGAAGAAATCTAAGGGAAAACCCCCAAACTATGAGCAAAGCACAGCCTTCTGTAAAGACTTCAGATAAAAATGCTTTCTGCTCAGTTTTATACCATCTCTATTCTACATACTAATTTGAGAACACTTTACTTAACTAATGGATTATATACAATAATGGAATATTAATAAAGTTTCTCTCTCTCCCCCCCCCCCTTCTCCCATTCTTGCATCTGTGTTAGGAAGCCGCCTGTTGCTAAACTGTAAGGGACCAGTAGAATATAAATCCATAGAAAGGGCAGATTAACAGTTCCAACACTATTCAAGATTGTGGAAGTACTGCTCTAGTGCTATATGCAGATATGCCAATGTGATTAGCATTGAGCAGAGTTGTGCATCAGATTTGAATGAACTCTGAACACTAAAGCACTTCTGATGGATTCGGGGCTTGTCTGAGATTAAGTGAGATCAGTCTGAGGCACCCCTAACCAAAGCAGTGACCTTGACATGTTGGCTATGTACTAGGAGTATGCAATGGCTCTGGGTGTACCCCAAATTATGAGGAAAAGTTGAGTGATTCAGGGACAGTTTCCAGATTTCTGAAATGGATCGTGCCATTAGCAAGGCATTGAAAATGAGGGATGCATGATTTGTTAAGCTTCCAAGTGTCTCCATGGCTTGGGGTCTCCAAACAAAACCCTCACAGCAACAACCCCCCACCCCTGAAAAACAAAAGAAAGCTGATTGAGGAAAACCTCAGACCTCACAATAGAAAGAGGGGTATTTTATTTTTATCGACAAATCTAGCTTTTAATCACTGTGAATTATTTTCCAGGGCTGTCCAATCCTAGTGATCGGGGGGGGGGGGAGAATCTATATCTCCCCATATGTGAGGTTTGCATAAGTTCTATTTGGGTTTCAATCTCTTCACAAGTAAACATAATCTGTACACAGTTCAGTCTTCTTTGGCACATCATCTGTACAGTTTAGAGGCCTCCATTAGTTTGTGGGGAAATTTCTGAAGGGGTCAGCATCTCCTGCTTATGGAGGCTCCCCTGATTACTTAAAACCATGATTATGCATGGGGAGCTGCCATAAGTACAGGAGACTCCACACTTCAGGCATTTGCCCTCAGACTTATGGAGGGCTCTAAACTATGATATGCCATAGTGGGTAGAGCTTTGAGGCACATCTTCACTTCTCACATTCTTCTGCTTACACACAAAGAGATTGAGTGCCCAAACAGGACTATAGTCTGCTTGGATCTTCATCTTCCTGAATAATTTGATGTCATCTGCAAGCTTGACTTCCTAACTCAATAACATTTATGCCTAAAAATGCATCCCTAAACAATCCTACTAAGAAGTGAGCTCCATTAAATATAGTCGGGGCCTTAGCTAAGATTGCATAGTTAGGTCCCTGCAGATATTTTCCCCACTGTCTTAACTATTTCTGAATTTTTAAAAATATTATACGCACAGCTGTAGAACCCCAAGAGTAGATTATCCGTTACATAGTTGAACACTTTCTTGTAATCCTAAATCATAATAGCTTTCTTTCTTTTCACAAGTTTAGGGCCAAAACAAACACTTATAGAACTGGCCAAGGAAGAATACAAACTGGCACAATAAAAATATAAGAGAAAGTGTTTTGTTTTTTTCCCTGCAGAAAAGTCCTATGGATGATTATAGATCAAAGCAATAAAGTGGCTAAAAGCTGTTCTCAGGTAGCTACAGCGGAAGGAGGAAGAGTTGGCTTTAACCACTGCAGAATTAGAGCTCAGTATCAAATTAATGGTCTACATACAATAATAAGACGGGGCCTAGCATTCTTCATTTATCCAACCCTTCCCTCCCCCTGAAATTAACCATCTTAAATTAGACAAAGAGGAGAATGGAACAAAAGCAAGTCCTGGGCAAAGCGCCATACATTTTGACAAATTGTAATGACCTTTCCTCATTTGTCAGGCTCAGCTGCTCTTGCACCTTCATGCAGTTCCACCGAATTGGCTATTTAGAAACAATCAAGTCAGACTCCTATGGAAAGGAGAAGCCAGGGGACAAAAGCTACAGTGTTAAAATTCTTCCTCCACAAAAGCAACGTTGCAGCGTTCAGGAGTCGATTTGTTCGGCAGCCAATCCATTTGACAACCAAGGTACCACTGTATTCCATAATCTGGGTTCGGTTCTCATCCCAGCCCTTTACTCCTCCACCACAGGTGGAACACAGAGAAGGGTCTCTCATCTCCAGCAGATTTCAGGGTTCTTTATAAATGCTGTTTAAATTCTTCATTAGCAAATCAATATGCAGTGCTTTAATATAGCCAATCATCATTTTCTTCTTGTTATTGTGAACTATGGCAACTGGTTCATATACCATGCATAGCTGCACATCAGACAAGTGCCCTTAGGCCAGGTGTGGAGAAGCTTTGGCCTTCCAAATGCTGCTGACCTACAACTCCCACCGCCATCAGCAAGTACAGTCAATGGCCAGGAATGATGGGAAATGTAGTTCAGCAACAACTGGAGGGCCACTGTTTCCCTGGACTTGCCTTGTGCTTTCTGGCAAGGGTAGGCATACCTTGTTGGAATTCTGTCAGAATTGTCTTGTCTTTCCTTCCTTCCTTCCTTCCTTCCTTCCTTCCTTCCTTCCTTCCTTCCTTCCTTCCACTATGAATGCAGACCAACACCCTTTCTCCTTTTAGAAGGTGATTCAATGTCACTGCTAGAATCCCATCTACTATGAAATGCGAAAAATACAGTGATGAAATGTAAATATTAAATGTGACCGCATCACTATATGGCAACTGAACCATGAAATACAAAGTGACCTATTAAATAGCGAAATTTACTATTAAAATATTGCATAGCATCTCTACTGAACTGTTCAACCAGCTTGCATAGGCCATGTGTGCTTATGAGTGTACACTGGCACATAGCATGAAGTGCTATATGGTCCAGCTGAAACTAGGAGAAGGTGAGTCCAACATAACACATGGTTATTCCATCCTTGGTTCCATGGAACTTTGGAATGATAAAATCTGATTTCCAGTTAAACTTCCAGTGTAGCATTGAGAAATGTGATTAATCACATATGGTAAGGTGTGCAGATCTGTGCCTTTACCCTCTGTCCAAATTAAACCATTGCTGTGCTCCAACCTATCCTCTAATTTCCCAAAAGTTGTTTTCCCCGGTGAAAGAGGATAATCCTTCCATTTTTTTCTTCCTCGCTGCACTTCAGAATTTGTTTAGAATTACAGTGGGTGTGAGATTTAGTTTAATGTATCATTATGAGATGCTGAGGGTGGTGTCTGCCCGTTAATGAGTACTGCCCATTAATGAGTACTAATGCAGTCTCCCCAGCTGCCTGATCTGGAGGTGAACCATTGGCAAAAGTACCTAATGATGTTGTCTCCTGGGTTTTAATTGAACCATGAGAAGTCAGGGTGACTGGCTACTGAGTATTCACAAAGCTTGTTTATAAGCTAAGTTCCTTCTTGCCAGTAAAAATAAACAACTTTGCACACTCTATCAAATGTAGGGTGGTTTCTCATTTTTTTAAAACAACTACTACAACAACAACCAGCTGCCAAACACACCTTCCTGGGCTTCCTGGGAAGTCTACCACCCATGAATTTTTCACCAAAATTTTCCCTCCCCTTTGATATTTTTTGAATGCAGATTCTTTTCTCATTAATTGATGTGGAAGAGGTATTATTATTATTATTATTATTATTATTATTATTAGCACAAACTTAGTTGGTCTCTAAGGTGCTACTGGAAGGATTTTTTTATTTTTTATTTTGTTTTAATTAAGTCACAGTCTACCTTTGAAATGTACTGGCCACACTAGATTTTTATGGGTGGATAGGTTATAGCAATCTTGTTATTTCTTTTTAACAGCATAAATCACACTCCCCTAAAAGGAATAAAATAATTAAGCAAGGGGAAATCACATTGGTGATACGTTAATACTGTTTGGATCACAATGTGTTAGGCTCAGAAGTCCCCTGACATTTTTGCATTTAAAATTTCAGCAATTGCATTGCACCCATTTTTCCCCCCTTATAAATTTGGCCCCAGTTTAAAACCTGGGGCAAACTGCCAATGTGGCTCTTACTTGAGTCACATTTTACTATTTCAGCAAAAGTGGGAAAACCATTAAGAAACAACCTGACAGATTCTCAGACTAATTCTCTTACTGTTGCAATATCGGCACAAGGAAGCCCACAAGCTAAAAGCTGATGCCAGCAGGGCCCCCTGTAAAACTGCCATTCCACACATTCTAGCCCAGTTCCTGTACAGGCAGAGACATATCCTTGGCTAGGCTTAAGACTGAACCCATGTCATTGGAAGGATTTTTCCAGCCGCTTAAAAAACTTGTGTGGGTGAATTGAGCCAGCAGTTGCTTGCATCCTGACAACATTCCTTCTGGTGAAAGATACACCAGATCCTTAAAGCCTGAACCACTCAGACAGGGATTTGTGTTGTTGATGAACTATGGTTAAAACTAGATTATTTTCACACCATGTTTGGGAGATCCATGGAATTTGGGTCCATTTCATGTGGTCAGCTGAGATCTCTGGAATCTCAAAATGGGAACAAAATGTCCCAAAGAAGAAAAATCTTATAAGAAGGTTGGTTTCAGTACTTGCCCAATGAGATACTCTGCATTCTCTACCACCAGATCCTGGAGTTCAGGGTACCTGAAACTATGGATGTTACTAAATTATACTTGGAGTGGGGTCCGTTGGTAGATTTGGAAGTCAACTGGACGAAGAACTGAAATAGATGGAATCTGGATACTTTTACAGGATGAAACCATTTTATTACAAACTACTCTTGTGTTCCTATACCAATTAGGAACTTTCACCACTCTAACTAAGCCAAGTTTTATTGCTTGTGTTTCTTGACAGCTGTATATAGAAAAACCACATGAACTCGGTCTCTGGAGAGTTTGTAAGTAAACCATTTTTAACTTACCAAATGTGTGGTCTTTTTCTATCCTAAGGGAAAGGGGGAACTTTGGATGGAACTTAGAAGGGCATAGTTTAAAGCTCTAACAACCTATATTTCCACACTTTGCTTTCCTGCATATTTTGTGATTTTAAATCTCTGCTGGGGTTCTCTCACCAAAGAGTACTTGCCCCAAACTTGGGTCTTGTCATCCAGGAATTCTCCTTTTATACCCATTTTTCCCTTGCAACCAACAGTAAGCACAGCATATGAAAAGAATTATCTTTGCACATGACTAATGTCAGATAGTCACTAAATCTTATCCTGAGAACTTTCTTGCCCCAGCTAATTTCCCTGACTTGTATGAATCTGACACTGCTTTAAGTTAGAGCAAAGGGGCTAATGAGCCTGTTTTGATAAAAATTGATCCCTTCTGAGGGATGTCATGAGATAATGTCAGAGATGAACATTGTCTGACTTGATGACCATGGAATGAATCTCAGCTCACAGGTGTTGGTTTTTAACAAATGATGCTTGCCTTTTTCTCAGAGCTTTGACAGATCACCTGATGTCGCTTTGCAAGCGACAAATTAATATAGATACATGCAGGTTTCAGGCAGTCTCAAATACCATTTTAGTCTTATACATCTGTTCTTTTTCTCCATACCACAATGAAACATACCATGAATGTTAAGTAGTGGGAAAAGAAGGTTGCTTGTTGGAGGGTACATCAAATAGATTTATTGATTTATTGATTTGCAATAGTCCACAGTGTAAATTGTCCACAGGCTGTCTGAGAGTTGAAGTGGATCAGATATCATTACAGCCAACCTTGCTGGTCCTGTGAACTTGTGAAAAGTGAAGAAATGCTCGCAGGCACTACAGACGGGCTGCAACCAAGCACACACAGCAATTCCTTCTATTAGCTGCAGCAGAGTGCTTTGTTCAAACTTAATTTACCTGAAGGAGCGTCTCCACCCCCATCATTCAGCCCGGACACTGAGGTCCAACTCTGAGGGCCTTCTGGCAGTTCCCTCACTATGAAAAGTGAGGTTACAGGGAACCAGGCTTCTCTGTAGTGGCACCCACCCTGTGGAACGCCCTCCCATCAGATGTCAAGGAAACAAACAACTATCTGATTTTTAGAAAATATCGGAAGTTTTTGAGGTAGGAACTTCTAGTTGTAGCTGCTGCTGTTGTTTAGGAAAGCATCTAACACTTTCTAAGCACTGCATACATAATAAACGGTAAGACTGCCGGCAGCCTGATAATTGACGAGACACGATACAAAAGGAAGAAGGAATGGGGAGGGTAGATGAAAGCAAGCACTGGAGCAACTACTTCTTCACTGGCAGGTGGCTAGGAGCGGGTTGGTCTCCTCCATACTATGACATTTTTCCAGGAAGGGAAAGAGTGCAGCTTCACAGAGGCTCATAGTTTCACTATCAGTACCATTTAATGCTATTGACATCTTTTGCAGTTCCTAAATTGCTGGCAACATGAGTGGAATATCTCCCAATTGCACTCTATCGGTTTCAGCAGGCTTGAATCCCAGCAGTGCTGAAGTTGTGAAAGGAGTAACTCTACAGACTACCTCTAATGCCAGATCTAATTTTGATGGAAAGGGGATTAATAATACATCACAGTCTGCAGTTGCTTCATTTGGCAGTTTGGAGGATAAGACTTTAGTGGAGGGACAGTGGGATTAGTGGAATATGAACCTAAAATCTATTTCATTTTATTCTATGGCAGTTGTGTTGTTTATATTTTAAGTTGCAGTTTCAATTTGGTTTATTTGACAACAAATTGAACTAAATAGCAGAGCTAGATAAAGCACAGCAGCAGCTCCATGTGAAGTAAAGACAATTGTAAATTGGTGTCTGAAAGAAAAAGTCAGTTCAGGGAACGTGGAATTGGCACAGGTATACAGGTAGGAAACAGGTAGAAGAGCAGGTTTGGAAACAGAGGATCCAGGAGGGAAAAGTTAAAAGGCAGAAAATTCAAGAAGCACTCATATTCAATGCACTATGCGGTTTAAGGATTTTTCATCTGTAATATCAATAATTTGGTGCAGGCAGTGGCTTATGGCGAAGGACCACAGAGTGCAGGAAATGGCCAGTAAGACTCTCAATGAAGTTTTGAGATGGCATTATCAAACTTAGTGTACCTGGAATATTTGTACCACTTCCCTTTCTCACAGTCATCAGAATTAGTACACTAAACAGCAGCTGCTAGAATGCAACCATGGGCTGTGGTTACTGAAACATTCTCCTGAATTCCTCGATGACTTCACAACATATTGATTTTTAAAACACATGTCTAGCTAGGGAGGACTACTGAGCATTGATCCCCAGAAATGTTCAGTGTCTCTGAGCTGTGGTTTTGTTGAAGCTAACCTCTTCACAAGGTCCTGCCAGCAAATTTCACATAGCAGGAGTCCTTTGTCGAAAGGAACCTACGCTGTGAAAGTCTCTTCCTCAGGAACTCCATGGGGCTCAGAGTACTTTGACATTTCCATTAATTTAACAGCCTGTCTTTCTCTGCATCGGCAGAAAAGATACATGTGGGTTTTTAACATTTTATTTGCTTATTGCTTCAAAACACACACACCCCTCTCCAAGCACCATTTGCCATGGTCATGAAGTGCACTGATTAAAACCTTCAATACAGCAGTAGGAAGGAATCCAGAGACAGAACTAGGTAAACTTGAACCTTTCTTGCAGAATAATTTTGTATTATTTTAAGTAAGTCAGGGACAACATCATCAAATCATTTGAGTGTGCCAATGTTAAACAAAGCCTAACTTCATTTTCTTTCTATAATTATGTTCTGAAAAGCATTTGGGCTGATCTCTCTTCCTTCCCTCCAGCTTTGATTTATTATCCATGCCATAAAGCAAAAGACCCGTTGGTGTGGCTTGCCTTATAAGTTTATTTTCAGCACACACAATGCAAAGCTCCCCCAATATAGAAAGTGGAGGATTCCCCAAAGATCCTTCCCTTGCTTTCATAAATCTAAACTGTCATATATCTAAGCAATCGTCAACTGTGCCAGTTGTAAACTTAAACATTTTATTGTCCATAATAAAGTGGGGTACTATCAAAAAGGGAATGCTTTCCTTCTCCCTTTTATTCTGCCTGAATCATCTCCATAGAATGTAAGGAGGAGAGTTTTCAACATCACAGCATTTGTCCTTTCCCCCCCATTCTAATGCCAGAGTGATCAGTGAGAAGGTGCAGCATCAAACACCTGGCTTCCAGGTGTGGAGTCACTGCCACTTATGGGGAGTGGGAATGGGGATGTGATGAGGAGGTCAGCACAGTATGGGCACATCAGTGCCAGATTGGCTCTTCTGAGGCACCCCCACAAAACAAACCTCTCTGCCCCTTCCCTTTCCCACTCTTAGTAAGCAGCAATTCAACTGTCAGGAGGTGAGGTGTGCAACAGCACCCCTCCTCATAGTCACTGACTGCTCCTGTCAAATCCCCCTCCAGGATATTTACTGTAAACTGTTACAGGCATGAGAATGCCAATTCTTTCTCCTTACACATCTCCAATCACCTCTCCCTGAAAGGACACATCAGCACTCTGTACAAATTGGAAAATCTACAGTTGTTATCAGGCTGCTTTTAAGTCTTTCTTTCTTTCTTTCTTTCTTTCTTTCTTTCTTTCTTTCTTTCTTTCTTTCTTATTTATTTACAAATCAATATACTTTAGTGTACCCAGGGAATCCCTGGGTACAAACTGCTACCTTGTTTTTGGGTGGTCTTGTTCATTTCACTCCCATCCAATCACTCACGTTTGCTCCTAGAGAGACCAAGTGGGGACTGCGGCAAAATGATGCTTGGATTAATCAAGCAAGGACTTCAATGTCCCAGACAACTCCTCATATCCCCCCCCCCTGCCCCTCTCCCCTCTTTTGCCTGTCATTCTGTTTTTGGGTCCCTCTTCTTCACTCTTTTGCTGTAGTTTCCATTTCAAACCTCTCTTGTTTCCTCCTCTTGGGTCTGTGGTTGATCTTGCCCTTTCGCTTCCTTCTGCTCATCCTTTCTCATTTGCTCTTCCCTCCGCTCTCAGTGGTCCTGTTTCCATTGTCCCTCTTGTACTTTCTCCTATCTCTGGCTTCCTTCTCCCACTTACCTCTGCTCCTGCCAGCACCTTATACCCTCCTGTGTTATTCTTGCTTCTGCTTTTGTAATCCATCCTCTACTGACTTCTACTTTCTGCTTTGAGTTCCTCTCTACCTTTGCCCTCACCCCCTCCATTGGTCATTTGTTGGTTTGCATCCCGTTTCTCATTCTCCTTCCTGCTTCCACCAAGGCCTTATGAAAACCCACCACGTTAGACCTGGTCTGAATAGATTGTATTCAGAATAGGGTGAGAACAGGATGAGTTTAGCATATGTTGCATATCTTCACAGTTGCAATCAAAGCCTTTGGGGGAGGAATTTCCCCGCTTCTGGGTTGTCTCCAGATTTTTTTGTGCTTGTGCATGCCTCAAATGCACTTGAGCATGACATTTTGGCTACAACCCTGTAAGCATGTTGGGACTGAACATTGATGATACCAGCATCTGTATTGACTCCCTGTTGTCTTGCAAGCATCATTCAAGGTGTTTGCCATGGCCTATATATCTGGGGTTAAATAAGTACATCATAGATTCTTGGTATTACAGCCATCAGAGTCAACTGGCATCTTCAGAACTGAACTGTTTTTGTGCCATGCAAGTGTGTGCAGTACAGAGTTCTCTGTAGCCACCCCTCAATGGAGGATCTCCCTGTCATTAAGAGAGGAATGAATCATGGCCCTGGATGCATGAGCTGATTTAAATACAGGTTGAAAAAAAGTTACAAGCAGGTGTGAAGCAGGTGTGTCTTTTAAATAATGAATCCATCCAATTAGCATTATCCATCTTTTTCAGTAATCCATGACCCACTGAGGTCTCTTTTGCTGCAGGGCACATTCCTATGCTGCAAATTTGGCATGTTTCTAAAGTTTGGTGTTATCATAACATTGTGTGTCTCATCTTCCCTTGGATTTACGTGAAGAAAGAAAGTAAACAAATCCAAACAATTCAGGCAAATTACACAAACCAAGAAAAATTACGGGAACTAGTTGTGCTGGTCCCGTGGAGTATCCAGGACGCGAGGTCGAAGTCCGGTCCGAGGTCAGAGGTACGTGAAGGCAGTCCGAATAAACAGGAGCAGGGTCCAGGGCAAGGAGTCCGGTGAGGTCAGGAACGGCAGGATAAACAGGGAACCGAGGCAGGTCAGGAGTTCAGGCAGAACAACCGGGCAGGGAGCAAGCAGAACTCTCCAGCAACGATGTTGCTCCTGCGACTTGGGACTGGGACTGGCCGGCTTTATCTGTCCAGAGGCGAAGGGCGGCTCCGATCCCCAGGTGACTCGCCTCTCCTGGCTTGGAGGCGAGCACTCCTCCTGCGAGAACTTAGTTCCCTTCGCCTCTCTGCCCTGAGCCTATGCAGCTCAGGAGAAGCTGGAGGGTTACCGGACCCAGAGGCAACCTCAGCTTCCCCTGACTGGGTGGGGAGTGGAGCACCTGTAGGCAGTAAGTCCTCCATCCCATTAGGAGCCAGATCAACCTCAGCCGAAGCCTGCACCTGAGGATCCAGCACAGGTGAGTCCCCTTGAGACCCAGGCCCCAGCCCTGGCTCTGCTGTTTCTGAGGGCAGTGAATCCTGTGCAGGCTGGGATCCCTCAGGTTCAGCATCTGAGTCTGACTCCCAGGTCATCACACTAGTGTTGGATGAAAGGCAATCAAATTAACCTACTATGAACCAGATTGCAAAATTGCCATCCACAGGCCACATTGTGTTGTGACCTGACCCCATATAACTCCAGTCATGATCTCTCTCATGATCATCAAGGCAGGATCATCAGTGTGGGTGACAAGGTTATTCCACAGATTAATTGACCAAATGTAGACTCTGAGAGGAAATTCTCTCTTCCTTGAGAATGAGGAGGACAAGGTTATCAGACTCTTGACTATGAGACTCACAACACAGATCCTTCAGACAAGGCTGATCTGATAAGATCCGAATCTATGTCGTCAGCAGGCCATGACTTCCCACGGCCACATTCTGTTGGCTCTTCCTGCCTGCAGAAGTTCCTGATACAGTACAGCATGTAACAGCTGGCCCATCCACACTGCCGCAATGATATCTGTGAATGTGTGAAAGGAGACTCGACACAACTAATTGTGCATGGCCCTTGACCATAAAATTGGAGGGGTGCCTAGAGACAATGATGGGCTGGATGGAGACCAATAAACTGAAGCTAAATCCTGACAGGATGGAGATGCTGTGGGATGATGGTTCCTGTGTTCAGGAATTAGGTGGATGACTTCCTTTGAAAGGGTTTGTGCTCCTCCTGAAGATGCATAATCAATTGTTGAAGGCCCAAGTGGCCCGTCCAACAAGAGATGCTTATACCCAGCTCTGATAGGGTTACCAGCTGTTGCTCTTCTGCAACTAGATAGCCTGGCCTCCACAGTCTAGCAACCTTCATTCGGATTACTGTAATGTAGAGTTACCCTTGGAGATAATCCAGAAGCTGCAACTAGTGCAGAGTGCACTATAGCCAGGGTGATAAGTGCGACAACATGGTGGGACCACCCACCAGCAGTCAACAAGACACTGCACTAGATGCAGGAGGGCTAGTGGGCCTGATTCACGGTGTTGGTACTGGTGTAAGGTAAAGGTAAAGGTACCCCTGACCATTAGGTCCAGTCGTGTCCGACTCTGGGGTTGCGGCGCTCATCTCACTTTATTGGCCGAGAGCCGGCGTACAGCTTCCGGGTCATGTGGCCAGCATGACAAAGCCGCTTATGGCGAACCAGAGCAGCGCACGGAAACGCCGTTTACCTTCCTGCCAGAGCGGTTCCTATTTATCTACTTGCACTTTGACGTGCTTTCGAACTGCTAGGTTGACAGGAGCTGGGACCAAACAACGGGAGCTCACCCCATCGCAGGGATTCGAACCACTGACCTTCTGATCAGCAAGCCCTAGGCTCTGTGATTTAACCCACAGCGCCACCTGGGTCCCTGGTACTGGTGTACAAGATCCTAAATTACTGAAAGACCAAGTACTTAAAAGAGTTCCTCCCCAGTATCACCCTCTCCAGGCCTTACAATTGACAGGGGAGGCCCTGCTGTTATTGAGTATAACAAGGCTTTCTCAGTGGACTTATGGACCCTCCTCCCTAATTACCAGTATGTGTTTTGGCCCCATCAATATTCTCCTTCAGAAAGAATCTGAAAGTTTTTCTGTTCACCCAGGCATTTGGTAACCGAAAGTTGGTTTTAGCAGGTCTGAAAGTGTTGTTTCTGAAACAGTCTCCATATGTATCTTAAATGGTTTTCAATTCTGTATTGTTTCTGTATGGACTCCTTCAGACAGGTGTGATAAAATTTGTTGTCATCATAGATAATCTAAATAAAATTCCATTTAAATAGGATCCTGAACAGAGGCTGGCATTCCTTCTTGTAGTATTTTAAGGGTCTAAATATGATTTGGGGTCAGGGTATTACAAATCAAGACATTAAGGGACCGATTTAGCAGGAACTAAATAAAGTCTGACAAACAATAATGCAAACTAATACCTCGGTAAGAGTCATCCAGTGACTTTAGTGTAAACTATTCAGCATCCTTGTGGCCATGCAATGTTTTTCATTAACGTATGTTTTTCATTAACATGGACTGGTATTAAATGCCATCTATTAGTTTTGGTTACTCAATTAATGTCCACATGTTTTGGAAATGGTGATTTCATCTACCTAATTTACTTTGATATCAAGTTTTTCCTGTTCTGAACTATTTATCATCTGAGTGTAATGAAAAGCCTTTTCTAACTCATCTGTTATCATTAAAACTAACACATTTAAGGAAATATGCATAGTTTAGTGACTGGATCATGAAGTCTTAATTATAAACCTAATTCAATGATGTAAGCCAAAAACCTAAATCTTAAGGGTATCTCCCTGTATTGAATAACAGATATTCTATCTTCAGACATAAGCAACCTAATTTGATTATTCAGAAAGACTGTGCATCTTTCATGTAGCAGAATAAGAAATCCCCCTTCGTCTAGTCATTTATACCAGTTTCCAGGAACCGCAGGAAGGGAAGAGAGCTATTGCTCTCAGGTCCTGCTTAAAGGCTGAGAGAGGGGGAGGCAGAATGGAAAGAGTCAGTGGGGTGAGGAAGGGGATTGAGATGAGACCTTTCCTGAATGGAAGATAGAAAGGGATGTGCAAGTATGAAGAAGCTGCCCCAGTGAGAAGGAGGTGACGCCACCACAGGAAAGCAAGCAGGAGGCAGGGGGGGCAGACACAACACCCAGATCTAAATCCGCCACCCCTCCCAGAGTCCTACTTGAAGCAACTGCATCAAAAAGGCTGGTGGGGCCCTTTTTCCTCCCACCTGTTTCCTCCTACCTGAAAATAACCCCTTTTAAATAACCCCACTTTTATGGCAGATGTATGGCCCCATGAAATGGGGTGGTGTGTTTCAGTTCAGCCCACACGGAACTCCCTTCTTATTGTAGGGTTGGCGCTGCTCATGCACACAACTTTGGTTTTGGCGGGGGAGGCGTTTTCCACACAACACTGTTGGCATCGAAAGTCCGGTCCATTGCCTGCTCTGTTTACCATTTCCAAGGAAAATCCAGTAAGTATCACACACAAACACAGCCTCTTGCCAAACACACATTTGTGACCTATCATTGCGATACGATTTGTGAATTAACCCCCCCCCCCTCTGGAAGCACCCTTAATCCCAAGATACTGCTAAGTTTTATCAGACGTTTTTAAAAGAAAGAAAATAGATGGTTTTGTAAAATTTTTTCCATCAATCTTCACAGAATCACAGAATCACAGAATCATAGAGTTGGAAGAGACCACAAGGGCCATCCAGTCCAACCCCCTGCCAAGCAGGAAACACCATCAAAGCATTCCTGAAAGGTGGCTGTCAAGCCTCTGCTTAAAGACCTCCAAAGAAGGAGACTCCACCACACTCCTTGGCAGCAAATTCCATTGTCGAACAGCTCTTACTGTCAAGAAATTCTTCCTAATGTTTAGGTGGAATCTTCTTTCTTGTAGTTTGAATCCATTGCTCCGTGTCCGCTTCTCTGGAGCAGCAGAAAACAACCTTTCTCCCTCCTCTATATGACATCCTTTTATATATTTGAACATGGCTATCATATCACCCCTTAACTGTCTCTTCTCCAGGCTAAACATACCCAGCTCCCTAAGCCGTTCCTCATAAGGCATCGTTTCCAGGCCTTTGACCATTTTGGTTGCCCTCCTCTGGACACGTTCCAGCTTGTCAATATCCTTCTTGAACTGTGGTGCCCAGAACTGGACACAGTATTCCAGGTGGGGTCTGACCAGAGCGGAATACAGTGGTACTATTACTTCCCTTGATCTAGATGCTATACTCCTATTGATGCAGCCCAGAATTGCATTGGCTTTTTTAGCTGCTGCATCACACTGTTGACTCATGTCAAGTTTGTGGTCTACCAAGACTCCTAGATCCTTTTCACTTGTACTGCTCTCAAGCCAGGTATCACCCATCCTGTATTTGTGCCTTTCATTTTTTTTGCCCAAGTGTAGTACTTTACATTTCTCCCTGTTAAAATTCATCCTGTTTGCCTTGGCCCAGTTCTCTAATCTGTTAAGGTCATTTTGAAGTGTGATCCTGTCCTCTGGGGTATTAGCCACCCCTCCCAATTTGGTGTCATCTGCAAACTTGATCAGGATGCCCTCAAGCCCATCATCCAAGTCATTGATAAAGATGTTGAATAAGACTGGGCCCAAGACAGAACCCTGTGGCACCCCACTAGTCACTTCTCTCCAGGATGAAGAGGAGCCATTGATGAGCACCCTTTGGGTTCGGTCAGTCAGCCAGTTACAAATCCACTGAATGGTAGCATTGTCTAGCCCGCATTTTACCAGCTTCTTTACAAGAATATCATGGGGCACCTTGTCAAAGGCCTTGCTGAAATCAAGATAGGCTACATCCACAGTGTTCCCTTCGTCTACCAGGCTTGTAATTCTGTCAAAAAATGAGATCAGATTAGTCTGACATGACTTATTTTTCAGAAACCCATGCTGACTTTTAGTGATCACAGCGTTCCTTTCTAGGTGCTCACAGACCGTTTGCTTAATGATCTGCTCTAGAATCTTTCCTGGTATTGATGTCAGGCTGACTGGGCGGTAATTGTTTGGGTCCTCTCTTTTCCCCTTTTTGAAAATAGGGACAACATTTGCCCTCCTCCAGTCTGCTGGGACTTCACCTGTTTTCCAGGAATTCTCAAAGATTACTGCCAGTGGTTCTGAAATCACCTCTGCCAGTTCTTTTAATACTCTGGGATGTAGTTCATCTGGCCCTGGAGACTTGAATACATCTAAACTAGCCAAGTGTTCTTGTACTACCTCCTTACTTATTCTGGGCTGTGTTTCCCCTGCTGAATCATCTGCTCCATATTCTTCAGGTCGGGCATTGTTTTCTTTTTTGGAGAAGACTGAGGCAAAGAAGGTATTGAGGAGTTCTGCCCTTTCTGCGTCCCCTGTTCGCATTTCACCATCTTCTCCTCTAAGTGACCCCACTGTTTCCTTGTTCTTCCTTTTGCTACGGACATACCCATAAAAACTCTTTTTATTGCTTTTAACCTCTCTAGCAAGCCTGAGTTCATTCTGTGCTTTAGCTTTTCTGACTTTGTCTCTACATGTGCTGGCTATTTGTTTGAATTCCTCTCTGGTGGTTTCCCCCTTTTTCCATTTCTTGTACATATCCCTTTTAAATCTTAACTCAGTTAAAAGTTCTTTAGATAGCCACCCTGGCTTCTTTAGGCACCTTCCATGTTTTCGTCGCATTGGTACTGCTTGAAGTTGTGCTTTTAATATCTCCCTTTTAACAAACTCCCATCCATCATGAACTCCCATCCCTTTTAGTATTACTGACCATGGGATCACATCCAGCATTTCCCTAAGTTTTCTGAAGTCGGCTTTCTTAAAGTCTAGAATTTGAGTCTTAGTATGCTTGGTTGCTCCTTTCTGATGTATAATAAACTCCAGAAGAGCATGATCACTCCCACCTAATGATCCTGCCACTTCTACCCCACTAACCAGGTCATCACTATTGGTTAGGACCAGATCTAAAATGGCTGATCCTCTTGTTGCTTCTACCACTTTCTGGACAATGAAGTTGTCTGCAAGGCCAGTGAGGAATCTGTTCGACCTTATGCTCTTGGCTGAGTTTGACATCCAACAAATATCAGGATAGTTGAAATCCCCCATTACTACTATCTCATTTCCTTTTGAATGCTTGGTCATCTGTTCCAGGAAGGCATCATCTATGTCCTCAGTTTGGCTCGGGGATCTATAGTAAACTCCCACAATGAGATCACTGTTATTTTTCTCTCCCTTAATTTTGACCCAGATACTCTCAATTTGGCTTTGAAGTTTTAAATCATGGATCTCTTCACAGGTATACACATCCCTGACATATAATGCCACTCCTCCTCCTTTCCTGTTTGGTCTATTTCTCTGAAATAGATTGTATCCCTCTATTACTACATTCCAATCATGAGACTCATCCCACCAGGTTTCAGTGATGCCTATTATGTCGTATTTAGTTTGCTGTATCAAGAGCTCAAGTTCATCTTGTTTATTTCCCATGCTCTGTGCATTTGTATACAGACATTGAAAACCATTGATCATTCCCCCTAGTCTCCTACTTAAGGATTTTTTCCTCCCACCACTAGGTCTGTGTGCTGTTTGCTCCATTTGGTCCTTGACTTTTGGATGATCATCTTCAGCATTTGATAGACTCCTACCTTCAGGACCACTGTCTCCCTCCCCCACATAAGTCAGTTTAAAGCCCTCCTAGTCCAGGCAGTAATAGTATTCTGAGCAGTGGTTTGAAAGGCAAGTGAGGGACACCCGAGCCGCAGACCATATACTGTGGATCACTTTCAGAAGAGAGAGTTCTCTCCTCCCTTTGTTCTCCATCTTTCCTTGCTAATCAACTTTAGGACTGATGCTTTCCTTCCTTCATTCCCCTGCTGTGCCCTCAACCACTGCCTGTTGAAACATTTCGCACTTTTATCTCTGGGATCTTTTTACTCAGCTTTAAGTAAGACAGATAGCCAGTTTCCAGCACTGTGGCATGGATTTGTATGTGAATAATGAGCAAAGGGAAAATGATTAATAATTTTCTAGAGAGGGAGGGGGTGTGGGGGGACTGATGTATGGACTGTTATTAGTGCAGTACATTCAGTGCTGACTGCAGAAAAGAAAAGGAATAAGAAAAGGTTTCTTGTGTGGAAATTGTAGATGGCATATAAGGAAGAGAAAGCAGCACAGGACAAAGGGAAGCTGACAAATTGTAACATAAGGGGGGGAAGAGCAAAGAGAATGAGCAATTTGTGCAGCAAAAAGAAAAGGGGGTGGGGGAGGGGGGCAAAGCATTAGCAGAATATTAAAGATCCCTGAACAATTCCTTAAAGAAAGAAATGTCCAGGAATGAAAGGAACAATCAGAGGAGAGGCTTTCTGATTGAAGGTCTAGAGAGTTAGACTATGACTCATGTAAAGGTCTTAATAATTCTTTTTTTCTTCCTTTCAAAAAAGAGATGGTGGTTTAAAAGGCAATACTAAAAGAAAAAAAGCCAACTGATCTCGATCTTGCATGAGGTTACTATACTTTTATAGAGGAGAGAGGAGGAGAAAGAACTGAAGAAGAAGGTTTCCAAGCTAACCATTCAAAATACAACATATGTGTGGTTGTTAGATGTACAGAATACAGGTGTCTGCATTAAATATACAACAGGGGCAATGGCTGGAGTATAAGTGGTGTAAATCCTGATGTAAGCATGACTGGACACATCATCATGTGCTAGTGGAGGCAGTGAATAACAGCTACTTGTTCATCACTATTGCATCCTTGAATAGCCGTCCAGCAAAACTATTCCAAGTCCTTAGACAACTAGTAAGATCTGGGTGGATTGAGAGGGCGGGATTCACCTAAACAACTTCATCAGCCAAAGCCCTGTGCAAGAACTTACATTTGCTCAACAGGGCTTTCCTCCTACTCCTCCCTCCGCAGCTGTCAAAATTGGCTCGGGGGGGGGGGGTTGAAGAACCCCCTCCCCCCAGAACAGTGGTGGCAAGAGGAGGAGAGGGATTGTTCCACTTCGTAAGCTGTAATGCTGGCACAGATGTAACAATTAGAAAAAAATGTGATGATGCTGAATTCCACCCAAGGGTCTTCTGAACCACCCAAAACTTGCTGTGAAAATTTGCAAGGCGCTTCAAGTATACAATTGCACAGAATTGCACAGAATTAGATACCACTGTTAGGAATAGTCCTGAGGATGTGTCCCATGCATTGATGGTTCCTATTATCTTGTATGAGCTTCAGCTATTCCACTTGGATAACCTGCTCTGGACGGAGAGCCATTTCCAGGGAGACAGCAGGTTCATAGCTAGGAGGTGCTTCTTGACCCAGGACCATCTCTTGAGATGGCTCAGTGGCTAGGAGTGAGCCTTTCCTGGACAGAGAAAGCTTGGTTGCTGTGACTGATGCTCTGGCAACCTCAGGACTGGATTATGTCATGAACTCTGCATGGGGCTGCTGTTGAAGTGTTGAGAAGCTGCAAGTGGGGCAAAATGCAGAGGTCAGGATACTGGCAGACACTGTGGTCTGGAAACAAATTACACCAACCCTTAAAGAGTTGCACTGGTTGATGATGTGACTCTGAGCCCAGTTCAAGGACCATGGCAGCCAGGCAAAATATGGGGTGTGGCCTGGGGAGAAGGGATGTGGCCAAGGAGTTAAAAAGCCCTGGAGGGTCACATTTGGTTCATGGACCAAATGGTTCACGGCCCACCTCTGCTCTGCTATATCCCTCCCTTACATAGCAATTTTATCCTGGAACTTACTTCTGTGTAGACATGTATAGCATTGCACTGTTGCTCATATATTTTCTAAATGAAACCACACCAAACACATTCCACCTGTGGCTAGACTACAGCTATTAAACATCTCTTGATATCAAAGATTAATATTCCCTGGGGGAAAAGGCAAGTGAATGTCATGTTTCATCCTACAATGACTGGAAGATAAAAAAGCAATTAACTTGAAGAGGAGGAGAATGTTTGTTCCATTTCCCTTGGGTTAGATCGTCCATTGGAAATAAAGCACCCTGCTGACATAATTTTATGCCAGCTGAGGATATGATCCCTATCTCTTTCCATTCATCTGAGCACACTGGCATTCAATGTGATCTCTAAATACGTCGCTTTCTCTTCAATAATAGAATATGTGTTTTTAAGGAAGTAATAAAAGATTTTCATTGTTCAAAAAGAAATGTTAGCAAATGAGCAATAATCTACTGATTAGATGCAGTTCAACTCTGTAATTAAATTTAGAATTTGACCAAATGTTAGTTGGTTTTGATGTTCTTTTGAAAAGTAGCAATTTCTGGTTGTAGGAGATAGATAATTATTTCCTGAAAATATCTTTAAAGGTGCAAATGCTCATCTTTGGAAAGGTTTGCTGCTATAGTTCCCCATTTCTGATGATGTTTCACCATCACCCTCTCTTCTCCAATTTCTCCTTTCTCGGTTGATCCCAGCCAATCAGAAACCACATTCTGCATGTGATAGTATGACAATGCTATATACAATAGTGCATCAGCCTGTCATTAGCAGTTTCATTTGATCTGCAGATCAAAGTAATGATCATATTGATCAAATTGGCCATCCTGACCAGTCAGGGATCTTGCAATGTTAGTACTGAGAGTGGCGCTGTGGGTTAAACCACAAAACCTAGTTCTTGCTGATCAGAAAGTCGGCGGTTCGAATCCCCACGACTGGGTGAGCTCCCATTGCTCGGTCCCTGCTCCTGCCAACCTAGCAGTTCGAAAACACGTCAAAGTGCAAGTAGATACCCTATATACTCGAGTATAAGCCTAGTTTTTCAGCACATTTTTTTGTGCTGAAAAAGCCACCCTCGGCTTATACTCGAGTGAGGCAGGCAGTTGTTCCTATGAAGCTTTCCCAGGTTTTTTGTGGTAAAATTGGGTGCCTCGGCTTATATTCGGTTCGGCTTATACTCGAGTATATACGGTAAATAGGTACCACTCTGGCAGGAAGGTAAACAGCATTTCTGTGCGCTGCTCTGGTTCGCCAGAAAGTGGCTTAGTCATGCTGGCCACATGACCCGGAAGCTGTACGCCGGGTCCCTCGGCCAGTAAAGCGAGATGAGTGCCGCAACTCCAGAGTCGTTCGCGACTGGACTTAACGGTCAGGGGTCCCTTTACCTTTACCTTTTCCTGAGGGCAAACAAATCAGATCATTGTTTCCTGAGCAACTGAACACTTTCATCTTTTGCTGCTGACTTTGAAAAATATGGTTTTTAAATAGACTGTTTAAAAAAGTTTGTAAATATTGACCCCTTCATCACAGCCCAGATAATAATTTGCTAACTTAAAAAAATCAAAGCGGTTATGCTTTCTTAAAGCACTTGTGAAAAATGTGAAAACCTACTGTCTTTTGAATAAGAATAAGGCATTCTTATTTAGCACAATTCCAAATTCTGACTTTAGTAACCTTTAAATCCCTAAATATCATTGAAAAGAATTGTCTACTCCCAGAAGCTCCAAGATTTTACCCATCCCAAATACTTATTGGTTGTACATTGGCTATGGAAGTCCCTCCTCCTATTTGTTCACCTGGCATCCAATTTGATGACCATTAGGTGCCAAGCAAAATTATCTTGTTTTCCTGGGCTTTTAATTGTTTCTAAATTGGCTTTAGGAACTCTTGGGGATCTGATAGCTTTTAAATGGCTTTTGAAGAGTCTGCTACTGCTGAAAAATGCTGTTTATCTGTTTAATAACAGGCCATGCTTGAGAGCCTCTCAGTAGGGAAGAGTAACTTGAACTGTGGGTGAGAATATTCTGCATAAAGCAAACCTTTATGGTTCTGTTTTGGATTTAGCAATGCCTGTGCTATCTGATGCTTGCCATCAACTCTCTCTCAGCTTGCAAATATGTGAGCACATCCTTATTCGTAGATTTCATTGTGCAGTCCTCTGAAGGAAAACCAAACCTGAGAAGGATCCCTAAACAGGATTCCCTGAACATGACATCGATCCGAGAAGTGAAAGGGAATTGGTATAATGCTCAAAGCTGCCAGAAGACAAGCCCCAACATTGCTTAAGAGATTTAGAAGCCCACTAAAGTATTCCCATATGAAAACTAATTGATCATTTGGTTTCAGAGAGGAAGGCCAGTTGTTGGTTCCTTACAATGCAATTATTTGCTTAGCAAATGCCTTGTGGGCCACTGTGAGGAGACGGTGATGGACTAGATAGAACTTTGACCTGCTCCGTTAGGACTCTTCTGATGTCCATGAATGGAAGGGAAGGTGGAGAAAATGAGTAGTAAGGCAGCCTCCAGCCACAGTGGCTGCATAGTGATTCCTTGGTTCAGCACATCATACTGGACATTGAAAAGTTGAGAATAAGAGACGTGGGGGAAAGACTATTTTCTGTTGCAACATAAGGAGGGTATGTGGGGTTCTTCATATCAAGGTAAATCCAAAAAGAATGATAAAAATAGATTTTTTTCTTGATTAAGGCAAGTCTTTACTGGATACAATACACTGGGAGCAGGAGGGCAAAGTTAGGCAACATCTGTTGTACCCTTTTCTGGAGTTCAGAGGTGCAAGAACAAACACAGTATAGAGAACTCCAAAAACATAGTTACAAGTGCCATAAAGGACACACTGAAAGGTCTCTGGAAAGACTTATGAAGGACTTGGGTGACTTGTGTAATTCAGGGTTCCTAGGCTAGTTACACCCCTTGATCACAAAGAGTCACAAAAGTGAAAGGTGGCTCTGGAACAATGATAGTCTTGTTCCTGTATGAGGTATATGGGGTGTTTGGGGTAGTACCTCTGGACATGTTGTGCTCCATCTGGGGTAGTTTGTAAACCTTTAGTCCCCACCCTGCACTCACCTTTCACCCGTGGCTCCTAGAAGCCGCCAGCATGCTACAACGAACACACCCCAGGAAAGGCTTCAACCAGCCAACTAAAGCAGGTAAGAGTAACCTCTGGTCTCAAACCCTTAGTTAGCTAGGGATTTCCCCTGCATGTGAAGACAGGCTCCAGTAGACTGAGCAGATGAGACTAATAGTGGCTCCAATGGTCAAGAAGGCAGTTACTGCATGTTCTGTAGAGGGTCGGATGGGGCTTGTCAGCCTGGGAAGGTAGCCCATCTAGGAGAATGAAAACTCTAATCCTAAACCTCCACTGCCTTGTGGGATATCTTCAGGAGAAGAAAAGGCAACTCCTGTAGCCAAGCTGGTGCCAAATGTATTGTTCTGCTTTCATTTGGACCACATCAGCAAGACTGGGCCAGGGGGGGTTGTCCTTTCGTCAGGGCAGCCCAGGTCCTCCATACACACTGCCCAGGCTTGCACCCCAGATAGGACACTTTGATGCTGCTAAGTCAGTGGTTTGACTTCACTCCTGGAGGCACCCTCAATTGTCTCTCGAGACAGATGCCAACAACTTGTTGCTTAACAAAGTAGGAGATGGGGGTCTAGGCTTTAGAAGGAATTTGAAATATTTCTTGTGAAGGATACTTGAGAATTTGGGCCCCTACATAGTCAATCAACAAGTGAGACAGTGTTGCTTTGATTATATGTAGAATTGGACAAAGATTGATCATTTAATCATTTCAGGACACCAGGGAATGGAAGGTGCAGACACTCCCTTGAATTCCAGTAGAGGATATTGGGCAAAGAAACTTTCATTTTGTCCCAGTTTTCTAGATCCTTTCCAGGTTAGCTGATCTTTCCAACAAAATATAGCCATTTGAGCTACCGTGCTCATAATGGGATACACAAAATGGAAGCGGATCTTGCTCTTTAGCTGGCAGAAATTATGCTAGAAACCAACAACAGCACTCCTTAATAAAGTGACTAAGCAGTGTGGTGATGCACATCTATTTCCAAAGGCCAAAAGGTCCAGAGCTGTGTGCACATAGTTTCAGTAAAGCCATCAATGATAGCATTGAACATCTGTTTGGGATTATGTGTTAATAACTAATTTGTGCAGAAGCAATTTCAGTATTGAGCTGTTAAAATCTTCTATTATGAACAAATCTCTTTCTTTTAGCACTAGTGAAAAGCATTTAGAGAGCTCATTTCAGCCAAGATAGGACTGAATGATTGCCTCCACTGGTAAAGTTCCAGTTTGAGTCAGGCAGAAGGAACTAATTGGCTAGAACCAATTAGGATAAAAATCTACAAGTGTGTTTTGGTCTCCATTGTCTATGGAGACCTCTGACTATGCAGTCACATACTAATCTGAAGTGGCTTATTTGTGTTCTTGCTTTCTTTAAGATGAAGGTAAGATAGATAAGACAAAAGCTAGTTCCCTTTCTGTGGCATTGACTGATGACTAAGAATTGTAGTTATTTAAAAATATGCTGAACCCTTAGGATTCATACTTAAGTGTTCAGGATGGGTCAGATAGGTTGAGTAACATCAAAAGCTGCTCTAATTTGAATTTTTTTTATATATAACTGAGAAATTCAGCTTTTTGGACTCCAGTTTCAAGCAGCCACTTTCAGCATGGCCAATGGTCAGCAATGCTTGTTGTTGGACTGAAAAACATCTAGAGCAGGGTTTCCCAAGCTGTTTTGGGACTGCAATGCCCATCACCCTGAACACTGGTCCTGCTAGCTAGGGATGATGGGAGTTATAGTCCAAAAACAGCTCGAGACCCAAGTTTGGGAAACCCTGATCTAGAGATCACTATGTTAACTACCCCTGGAGAGATTTGGTTCCCACATAACTGAACAATCCTCTTTTTAAACAATAAACAAAACAAAGAAACAAACACATTTCCATTTCATAAAATATTGGCCTGTTGGAGAGAGGGCTAGGCTATTATCCTTCCCTGGAGATCAGTTTTTCTATGTGCATAGAATGCTTTGGCATGGAAGAATATTCAGTCATGAGTTTGATTGTGAACCCACTTTTCCTCTGAAGTGGTACTGTTGAAGACATTTGATACTGAGAACTAGAAAATTATGTGTGGTGCAGTGGTAGGTTGAAATAGTAGAATTCTATATGATACAGAGATGAGGAGATCTCTAACCCTCAGCCATGCTGCCTAAGACTCAAGGAAATCAGAGTCCAGCAACATCTGGAATACTACAGGTTCCCCATATTGTTTTGGCATACTTGGGTGGAATCTAAGCACATATAAAAAACGCTATGAAAATGCTTTTAAAAAGTTTCTAAAAATATATTGAATTTGCCATAAGCTCACCATCTCCATCTAGAGCAGTGGTGTCCAAACTTTTTTCAAAGAGGGCCAGATTTGATGAAGTGAAGGGCTGTGAAGTTGTTGACCTTTTTTTAGGATTGAAGTTGTTGAGCTTTTTTGTGATTTTACCCCATACACTTAAAACATTATATTTGCAGCTGTATAGCCGAGTCCCTGGTTTATGTACTGTAACTGCAGCTTTAAAACACACAGAAATATTCCTGTGTTAGTCCTGGCAGAGGACTGACAAATTGTCAATAATTTAGGCAAATTTTAGCAACAATTTACTAAGTGCATCCCCTGCACAAGCTGCTCATTTAAACAAATGGCATTTATCCAGCAGAAGTGCTCAGTGGATTGCATGCTACAGATGAAACCTGCAGGATGCAAGAGAATTTTGTCTAATCTAGCTCAACAGTGGATGTTAGCCAGTTTTCAAAATCCTCTTCTTACTTGAATATGGTTCAAGTTTCAGTTGCATTCAGTAGTAAAAGCATGCCAATACCCCAACTTTAATCAGAACTGCAAAAAAAGAAACAAAATAAGCACTCTCTTAATAAGCTCATCATATGTAATTAAAGCACACACATAAAAATCACATAAATTTACCATTAAAAATTAACACCCAGCAAGGAAAAAATCACAGGTATCACACAAAATTAATCCTATGCATACCTACCCAGAAGTAAGTCCTACTCCATTTAGGTATGGGAATATGATTGTATCCATAGGGAACTGAATGAATGAATGATAATAAAGGTAGTGCAGTGCATCTTGTATAAATGTGATTCATACTGCATCATGCAGCTTTTATTACCAACTTCTACCATATAGCTTTAATCAAGAAGTTGCCTTTGATGCACCGGCTCCAGATGACTCTTTAAGTAGGTTTCTAGTATAAACTGAGGACTTTTACAGCAATGAGGGATTTATGCTATTATCTCATCTCATACTTTTTACAGTGTGCGACTAGTATTGGTTTAACCTTCTTGTGCAAACATAATTTCCTTTTGTCTATGAGTTCCCATAGCCAAATTCCTTCAAAGGGCTATACTGTTTTCCTATGATTTGGGTCATGAGTGCTAATTTATGTAGATGAGATTCAGTACACCAGCCACAAGTGTCTGTCCTCTGCTCCTGCAACAAGAGAAAGGGCATTCAGCAGCTTCCTTGTGAGAGGAGAAGGCACAGCTCAGCAGCTGAGCACATACTTTATACGCCCATTTGCAATCCCCAACATCCCTAATGAAAGGATTTCAAGTAGCAGAAGTGAGGGAGTCTTCTACTTAAGATTCTCTAGGGAACTGTGCCAAGCAAGCTACCATAAGCAGCAAGAGGTGTGAGATAACTTGAAACACGCATCTCCCCTTCACCTGGGTCCGATTCAAAATGGCAGTCACACCCTACCCTACAGCCACCTGCCTTTCCAAGCAACGGTCCCTTACTTTGGGAGGAGGGGAAGTAGGGCAAAGGGGGCAAAGGGGGTTCATTACTACACAGGAGAGATCTTGTCCATCACCATCCCTGGAAATAATGCCCAGAGAGTCATTTCCTGTCAGGAATGATGGGACTTGTAGTTTTCATACTGTTTGGTAATGAATTTTCCTGAAGTATTTTGTTTGTTTTTAGTTGAGAAAGATGGTGGAGACTGGTAGGAAAGTGAGGGGCTGTGCTTCTTCACCTTTTTGAACTTCACATAGTGCTTGCAAACCCTGGAATAACCCCTCATGATTGTTTGAGAATTGAAGAGAAATGCTCACAAAACCTATATAGTTTTTTGAGAACCAGAGTGGGGGAGAGACTAAGACATTAATAGGTGGAATATTGGTCTGACCTTATCAGTGTAAGACTATATATAGCCTTACAATATCCATTATATGTTTTTATTTATTAAATTTATTCCTTCATCCGAGAGTCGTTGGGCAGTTTACAGTATAAAAACACAAAACTAAACAACATAATAACAAACAAAACCATTTCCCACTGCAGGCAGAAGTTCTTATTTCCCAAAAGATGGAAGAAGGAATATACCATTGTGTCTTTTTTGGAAGAGGGAAACCAAGCTGTGCAGTCATGGGTAAAGGAGGTAGTTGTGTCTGGTGTCAGCTGTGAAGTCAAAACACTATCAGATAGGTGCTTGTGAAGATTGCATTACATTAAACAAGATTACACACATCTGCAGTTACAGCATTGGAAGAGTTTTTACTGTTGTGATTTGTCATGCCATGCGTGCTACTGACTATTATGTAGCCACAGGGACACAATAAGAATTCAGGAGGAAAAACATTCACAGACACTGCAACTGCCTGTCTACAACCCAAGGAGAGTTATGAGACTGGATGAAAATGCATAGTCCTACACCCCTCCCCTCACAACTGAGACCTCAAAACCTTTCAGCAAATGAGCGACAGGCCTGCTTAAAACCATCCTGATTATGGCAATCTTATTCAGAATTATTGACCACTGGATAATAACAGCAATGGATAAATCGTGTCCTCCCTAAAAGAGGCCACGTGTTGTGGTGAGACCTGGAGAATGACCTCCTGGTTGTGGGTGGGTCTATTGGATAGCTACAACACCCGATTGGTGGGTCCCTCGTTGCTGGGCATAATCTGGCCAATGAGGGGCAGTCTAAACAGATCGAGGGACCTATATATACCCATGCACTTAACCCAGAGCTTCCTCTTTCAGCTCATGCATCGGAACACCCGCCCACCTCTCCCTACTTTTAGGGCATTTTGCGATTGACCTTGCTATGCCATTGTGTGTTGTCTGTCGTTGGGACAGGGGCACAGCAGGAATTTTCCCCACTTGGCTGATTGGCTATTGCCATTTGGGTTTCGCCTGCCATGTAGCAATTCGTCACAACTTGTAAAGTTACGGATAGGCACTGGTTCAGGTGATAGGGATGGGGGAATAGTCTCACCATCCCTATGTGAAGGGTATTCCATTAAAGGAATCCAGGGACTCAACTTGGTTTGGTTAACCCCCAAGAGGGGGTTGTGCCCGTGCCGGAGTCCAGGGGAGCATCTGGGGAGTGAACAGAGTCTGTTTTCGGGCTTTTCACCTACCTCAGGTGTTCACCCTTGGCTGACCTATGATAGAGCTCTGCATCAGCGCTACCTACAAGGGTGCAGGGAGCTAGTCGAACCAGAGCCTATGCAACCACTCACTTTTCTGTAATCAATAAAGTTGTGGCCTAAATTCTGCCAAAGACCAAAACTAAAATTTGAGTCAAATGTGTGTTTGTTTAGGGGGGAGGTCTCTGGGTCTGAACACGCAACTGGTGAAGGGGGTGGCAGTATTTTCTAGTATGTGTTTTGTGTTATAGGTAAGGTCACTTGTGTATGCCACATGGCATGTCCTGGAGGCCCCTAAACTTGCCTACTGCTACCGGTACAGTGAAGGATGCTAACCAGTTGCCAGTGTTGAAGTAAGATTCAGCTGCCATTCCAATCAATTTCTGTATGCAGAATGGAGCGGTAGGCCATCTTGTCCTTTGCCTCAGGCAGCAAATGTTTGGGGCCAGCCATGAACGCACTGCTGTATCTTGTTCTATGGAGACTCATAGCTACTTTTTATTTAATGTTCACATCATCTGAAATGAATGTCTGCCAGACTGAGAACTGCAATAATGGTGTATTTGCTTCAAAAAGCAAAACAGAAAATCTCTTTTTTTGAGAGCGTGTCTGCATTTTGGTGGGAAGCAGTATAAATAAAATGGCCTTTCTATTATTTGCTGTGCCAATTCAATTATCAAAGTTTGCTAAATTCAGTTATTGAGAGTGGATAGCACAACAAACCATTCTAGATTAGTCAAGCCTATGTATTATATAGTACATTCACACCTGGGGCATATTCATTTTATACATAAATGCATGTAACATAGCCATAAAAGTACTTTTGTTTTTCAGTGCTTTTCTTCTAGAAAAAGAGGTGCCGGTGCTCACTATGAAGTTGTTACAGTAAATGCTATGTTTTTAGCCAGTGCTTTTCTTCTAGAAAAAAGGTGCTGGTACTGCATAACTTTGAGTACCCCCAGAAAAAAGCACTGATTTTTTTTTTCTCTTTTTAAAATGACAAGCAGACTGAAGATGTGATTTTTTTTATTTTATTTTTAGTGGAGGAACAGCAGGGGGAAGGGGTGCTTAATTCTTCACCTGTTTGCCTTTACTGTCCAAAATCATCCTTTGGCTCCTATTCATTTCACTGGTTCCATATATGTATGCCCATAAGTTTGTTGTTGTTGTTGTTGTTGTTGTTGTTGTTCAGTCGTGTCCGACTCTTCGTGACCCCATGGACCAGAGCACGCCAGGCACGCCTATCCTTCACTGCCTCTCACAGTTTGGCCAAACTCATGTTAGTAGCTTCGAGAACACTGTCCAACCATCTCATCCTCTGTCGTCCCCTTCTCCTTGTGCCCTCAATCTTTCCCAACATCAGGGTCTTTTCTAGGGAGTCTTCTCTTCTCATGAGGTGGCCAAAGTACTGGAGCCTCAACTTCAGGATCTGTCCTTCTAGTGAGCACGCAGGACTGATTTCTTTAAGAATGGATAGGTTTGATCTTCTTGCAGTCCATGGGACTCTCAAGAGTCTCCTCCAGCACCATAATTCAAATATTTACATCCCCACTTTTCTATTTAAAAAAAGTGGTTTACAATTAAAACAAACAATATACAATAGAGGCAGAAGAATAAAATCACATAACCAATTGACAACATTAAAACAACAATTGCAATAAATAAAAAGAAGCACAACAAAATAAATATCCCTAATACTTAGAAACTAGATTGCATCTTAGAAACTAGCTCTCAACTAATGTTTGCACCTGTCAAAGACAATCAGAGAGAGAAAAATCCTGTGTATCTCCATCGGGAGGACATTCCATAATTACATCACCCAGCAGTGGCAAATGTGGTGGGGGAGAAAGCAAAGTTACCCTCCTGACTTTGGCCTGGGCAGGGCTTGGGTGGTGGTGAGGTCAAAGCCATGCAGAAACAGCAATGGAGCCAATCCAGTGCTATTAGCAGTGCATCCAAGCAAACTGCTACTTTGCCAACACCCAGCCCCATTTTAGTAAGCTGTAGCAACACCAGTATAAGCAGGGCAGGACCACAGCTCTGCCTAACCACACTGGCACTATTGGCACCATTACCAAAAAGACCCTGCCCCTTGCCCATCTAGCAGCTCATATGGGAGGAACAAAGACCAGGGCCCTACAGCCAAAATGAAAGGCCAACGGGCTCATATGCACAAGCGCTTTAAGTTGAGCCCAGCAGAAAATGAGAGACCAATACAGAAAGTGTAAGATCAAAGAAATAGCCTCCAATATCATGATAGCAGCAAACAGCCTAGCAGCCATGTTATGTACCAACTGAAGTTTCTGGATTGTCTTTAAAGGCAACACCTCAAGGAAAGCACTACATCAACGCAGTTTAGAGGTATCGAGGGCATGAATGACTGATGCCCATCTTCCCCAGATAGGTTTATTATCTGTAAACCTTAATACCAGACCTGCAGCTCCATCCTATTTTCAGTATTATAGTTCCACAAACCAGATGGAAAGCCTCACACTATGCTTTTCACATGTCATGCATGTAGGAATGGAAATGTCAGAGACACTTCCCCCTCCCCCCTACCCACATATTTTTCTTGTTATGGTCAATCCAGAGCAGTAGGGAGCTGCAATGGTGTTGGTTATATGTGGAAGAAATCTCAATACAATGTTTGTTTTACAAAAAGAAGTAGGATTATAAAGTCAAATGCAGATTCCTTCATAGAGAACTGATCAGGAAAAGGCAAACTCGGCCCTCCAGATGTTTTGGGACTATGGCTCCCATCATCCCTGACCACTGGTCCTGTTAGCTAGGGATGATGGGAGTTGTAGTCCCAAAACATCTGGAGGTCTGAGTTTGCCTATGCCTGTTCTACTTATTTGGCAGCTGGATAACAATCCTTTTCCAGAGCCTTAGAGCTGCAGTAAATGCTTAATTGTCTGTCAAGTATTATTGCAGTGTAAAACAAGCCATTTCCTAAGGCTACTTGACAACGCAGCTGCCTAAAGCCCTGGGAAAGGATTGTTAGCCAGCTGCCAAATAATGTGCATGTTTTCATCTAGCAAATGTTTTATACCCTCATATCTAGCCATAAGCATAAGTCCCTCAGCAGTGAGAAAGAGAGATATTGCTGATCATGTCTATGGTGATGCTTGATGAAGCTGATAACATAACCTTGCCAATCTGGCAAATACAGCAGATTTTCTATCATAACCTTGTAGAGTTGAGAAAAAAATCTGTTTTTCTATCCCCGTCATCTGAAGTGGCCTTCCATTTTCTCTTGGCAAGTGGGCACGATTGCCATTTTTCTTGTTTTCAACATACAATACGAACAATTCTGAAACAAGATATGTATGATACTAAACGGCTGAGAAATGCGGCAAACTTTTAATATCTCTGCTGTGTTAAATTGAGTTGATTGAATGCATGGGTTCTCTTTTATGAGGTTTGTGAGTGCCTAAACATGTTCTGCGTGACAGACAGGGAATTTTCCATTCAGCCATCTAAATGCTTAGAGTGTTACTTTGCGGCTATATTACTTGAGAGGTGGGTGCGATTAAGAAGGTGTCTTGGCATGCTCAGGCAACACAGGTGTGTACACATCAGTGCATGAAAGGGAGGAGCAGGAGTGTCCCTATATCTTAGGTGTTGGTTGATCTGCCAAACTGCCTCTCACTTCCTTTTTGAGTAATGCACAGAATTCCCATGGGATCATTTCCCCCTGGAAAATACCTACTGTGTGAAATTCAAAAATATTTGCCCTCAGCTGGCATGCCCTCAGTCTGATTCAGTTATAAATGTAAAATAATAATAATGATAATAATAATAATAATAATAATAATAATAATAATAATAATTTATTTATACCCCGCCCATCTGTATGTTATATGAACTCATTTAGGTAGAACATTTTGCTTCCTTTGGGGCTATTTTGAAGCCTTTGCTTCTTTCTCTTTTGCATCTTAAAATTGTTTGCTTGTTTGTTTGTTTGTTTATAGTGGTGCACGCTCTGGTTATCTCCCACTTGGACTACTGCAATGCGCTCTACGTGGGGCTACCTTTGAAGGTGACTCGGAAACTGCAATTAATCCAGAATGTGGCAGCTAGACTGGTGACTGGGAGTGACCACCGGTACCACATAATACTGGTCCTGAGAGAGCTACATTGGCTCCCAGTACATTTCCGAGCACAATTCAAAGTGTTGGTGCTGACCTTTAAAGCCCTAAATGGCCTCGGTCCTGTATACCTGAAGGAGCGTCTCCACCCCCCCTGTTCAGCCTGGACACTGAGGTCCATCTCCAAGGGCCTTCTGGCGGTTCCCTCACTGCGAGAAGCAAAGCTACAGGGAACCAGGCAGAGGGCCTTCTCAGTAGTGGCGCCTGCCCTGTGGAACTCCCTCCCATCAGATGTCAAGGAAATAAACAACTATCTGACTTTTAGAAGACATCTGAAGGCAGCCCTGTTTGGGGAAGTTTTTAATGTTTGATGTTTTATTGTATTTTTAATATTTTGTTGGACATCACCCAGAGTGGCTGGGGAAACCCAACCAGATGGGCAGGGTATGTATGTATGTATGTATGTATGTATAAATAAATAAATAAATAAATATAATAATAATTATTATTATTATTAGTGAAGAGAGACAGAAGAAACAAATGACATGCCTTTGGCTGGAGGAAATTGAAGGACTGATCATCTCAGCTGTAGAGTTCCCACTTAGTATTATGCATACTGTCCCTAAAACAGTTCTACTGGTTGGTCAGGGAAATATCAGTGTGAATGACTAGTAGCTGCTTCTACCAGTCAGAAGTTAAAGGTAAGTGGATTCAGGATTAGAATTTGGCTGAAAGTTGATTCAGAAATATAACAGGTGCTAGAGACACTTGCATACTAGCAACACCAACACCAGAAGGTAATAAAATCACTAATCGTAGAATTGTATTAGGTAGTCAAATTCAGTAGTTGATATTGATATATTATGAAAATAAAATATTAGAACACCTCAGTGTTTATACTAGGCAAATATAATGTGTCCTGGTCAAACAATATAAGGGGAGAATCTACTCACATATTCAGTTGACATTGTGTGATATCCTATAGGCTTTTACTAGTGAAGGTATTTAACTCTACAGTAAAGATGAAAGAACGAGAGAAGCATTGCCTTTTTCTCATTATTTTATTTAAGTAGGCATAATATTAGGAACAATTCTTTTGTATTTATAACTAACATAACTTGCATATTTTTTTCTTGCACTTGAACACTGGGATTCTCTTGGGAAGTTAAAGTATAAAGATGAAACAGATCACATACAAAGCAAAATGTGCTGGAGGCCCGAGGCTAGCCACTGGTACTGGCAGCATTCTCTGGGCACAGGATGAGTGTTTTGTCTCATCCATTTATCTTCCATTAAAAAAAAAAGCCCTGGTGCTACAGTCCGCATTATTAACCAACAGAATGTTGTTTCCCTAAAGGAAATATAAAGCAAGATTATGAAGACTTAGAACAGTCTAGTATCACATTCTACAGTTTCATAACCAAATTCAAACATCAATACAGTCCCTAGAGATACCGTGTTAAAAATAATTGCTCAGAGCATGTTGACAGTTCCAAAATGCTTGAGTGGCATGGTATTATAGACAACAATAGAGCTCATTCTGCTTCTTATAAATATATGCTGTGAAAGAGAGAAACCTCTGGCCAAGTCAAATCCATTATGTCAGCAGCATGCTTGGCACCCCTCTTTCCCATAACGTACATTGGAGAGGAGAGCTGGTTATCAGAAGGGAGACTTGCTGCGTTCTCCAAGCTTCCTCTTGAAGTTCTAGGATTGTTTTCCCCTCTTAACTATTTCATTGGAATTTTACAAAAATAAAGTAGTAGTTTCCAAATCTTGGAGGCCTAAATGCTGTGGCTACTTTTCAACATGCGCATATTTTTGGCTGGAAATTTTAATTTTGGCTTAATTAAAATGTGGGAAACGTGTGGCTCTCTAGCTGCTGTTGAACTTCACCTCACATCAGCCCCAGCTGGCATGGTCAATGGGTCAAGGGTGAAGGGAGTTGCATGTGAAGTATAATTGGTTTATTTCACACAGAAATGGAGGAAATGCCTGTGTATTACTGAGAGTTTATAATGGAAAATGGTTAAATGTGTATTGCTAACATTGGGGGTTTGCCACAGTAGTTTTCTAAGTGGTCTCTGAGCTCCTTAATGGATTGATAATTAACTAGCTGTTGTTTTCTGCTAGCTTACTAACACATGAGTGAGTGAGTAACGTTTTGTTGTTGTTCAGTCGTTCAGTCGTGTCCGACTCTTCGTGACCCCATGGACCAGAGCACGCCAGGCACGCCTATCCTTCACTGCCTCTCACAGTTTGGCCAAACTCATGTTAGTAGCTTCGAGAACACTGTCCAACCATCTCATCCTCTGTCGTCCCCTTCTCCTTGTGCCCTCAATCTTTCCCAACATCAGGGTCTTTTCTAGGGAGTCTTCTCTTCTCATGAGGTGGCCAAAGTACTGGAGCCTTAGCCTCAGGATCTGTCCTTCTAGTGAGCACTCAGGGCTGATTTCTTTAAGAATGGATAGGTTTGATCTTCTTGCAGTCCATGGGACTCTCAAGAGTCTCCTCCAGCACCATAATTCAAAAGCATCAATTCTTCGGCGATCAGCCTTCTTTATGGTCCAGCTCTCACTTCCGTACATTACTACTGGGAAAACCATAGCTTTAACTATACGGACCTTTGTTGGCAAGGTGATGTCTTTGCTTTTTAAGATGCTGTCTAGGTTTGTCATTGCTTTTCTCCCAAGAAGCAGGCGTCTTCTAATTTCGTGACTGCTGTCACCATCTGCAGTGATCATGGAACCCAAGAAAGTGAAATCTCTCACTGCCTCCATTTCTTCCCCTTCTATTTGCCAGGAGGTGATGGGACCAGTGGCCATGATCTTAGTTTTTTTGATGTTGAGTTTCAGACCATATTTTGCGCTCTCCTCTTTCACCCTCATTAAAAGGTTCTTTAATTAGTAAAACGTTACTAATGAGTAAAACGTTACTAATGAGTAACGTTAGATCAGGCGATTAAGGTATTGAATTGCAAATCGCCATATATATTTTTCAAGAAAGAATGGGAAAAGTTTATAATTTATTAAGGAGACCACTGTAAGCTGATGAAAACATTGGCAGAGTTTTAATCTCCATTGTAATGTAACAAATACTATGGACAATATGGATAGGTTTAAAATATAGATTACGAAATAATACACAGTTGAAAATGTTGACAATAGGACCCATGGAGGGGATGAGGAGAAGTCTTGAGATTCAGAGTAATCTCCTTATGTGGTTGTGTATTTGGTATGGTTATAAATTTATATCTGTAAAATCAAAAACAATTTCAAAAAAAGAAAAGAAAAAAGAACATGAAAGTGTATTGCTAGATCAGACCAAGGCCTGGCTAGTCCAGAGTATCTTTAGAGTATGTTCTTGATATAGCATCTTGGAAACAATGGGGCTGTGTGCCATGCTAGTCCTACTCAGAGCAGACCTATTGAAAATAATGAACCGAAGTTTGTCATGTCCATTAACTTCAGCGAAGTTGCCTTTGGTTCTTTGTTCCCAAACTTTGTGGAAGGAGGATATAAATGAAGCTCTGCAGGTAAACAACCTAAGGTAGGATGCAGGCTGTGGGGAGAGATAGGCCTCTGCTTCTAGTTCCGTTGGGGTCATTTCATATTTTCTAAGATGCTGAGCCTGTGCTGGACAGCACAATATATTGTATGGCTATTTTTGATGTATCTTTGATGCTTTTGTTACGTTTTGAAGAAAGTTCTGCAAGTTTGAATAATATCTGGTCTGGACAATGCTTCATTTCCAGAAGGAGTCAGTTTTCATGCAACCAGTCACTTCAAACTGCATGGTAGTAATACCTGCAATATTGTGGTCCAGAAGTATCAAGCTGAGGGCAACAGGTTTCTCACTTCCTAGTGCACTGAGGTGGGAGGCACCATGAACTCCATTTCCCAGGACCTAATATTTTGCTATGTAGCTGTGCTCTCAGTTTTTATTGTACTATATGGCCCACTAGCCTAGTGTTTTACACAGGTATAATATGAACTAACTAAACATATAGAGATCATTACTGTAAGGTGATAAAAATGGAAGAAAATGTTCTCTGAAGTCATTTTCATTACCATGCTATCTTCTGCTGAAACAATTTTGAAAATGAATTGGCCTTTGTATTACATGTGTCTGCTCACTGATGGAGCATAACAAATAGGTGAAGCATGAGTATCCAAGGAAATTATTATTCAGCCCTGACTATAATAATGTGAAAGGGACGCGGGTGGCGCTGTGGGTTAAACCACAGAGCCTAGGGCTTGCAGATCAGAAAGTCAGCGGTTTGAATCCCCACGACGGGGTGAGCTCCCGTTGCTCGATCCCTTCTCCTGCCAACCTAGCAGTTCGAAAGCATGTCAAAGTGCAAGTAGATAAATAGGTACCGGTGCAGCGGGAAGGTAAACGGCGTTTCTGTGTGCTGCTCTGGTTCGCCAGAAGCTGCTTAGTCATGCTGGCCACATGACCCGGAAGCTGTCTGCAGACGAATGCCGGCTCCCTCGGCCTATAGAGCAAGATGGGCACGCAACCTCAGAGTCATCCGCGACTGGACCAAACAGTCAGGGGTACCTTTACCTTTTACAATAATGTGAAAAGGTATCCGAGGTTGAAACAAATGAGGAACTCATACTTTCAGGCTTGACGCTATTTGCCTTTTAAAGAAAGGTCTTTAGTTTAGAGCTGCTATATGTGTCATCAAAACTTGAGCCATTTGGATGTATGTGGTACCATCTCGATATAATCAAATAGTCAGGAGGTGCACAGATCTCCAACAGAACAGTAGTCACACTCAGAGTAGAACCACAGAAAGCAACTTAACTGTTTTGACTTCAGCTGACCTACTCTGAGCATGACTTAGTTGGCTATCACCCTTTAATAGCACTGAGCAATGGTACCGAGAAAGGAAGTGGTATATATGGAAGACTATTTTTAGGGTATTCGTCTGCCAAAAATAGCGTCCAGGCAGAATTTCCAAAAATCGGCCAAAATCTCTGGGGAAAACCCAGGCGTATGGCAACCCATGCTGGGAGTATAGATTGGCAACAATAATTTGGTGATGTGTGGAGGCTTCTGCCAGGCAAAAGGGACTAGCATTCTGAAGGTCTTCTGGTCCTTTTCAAACCATTACAGTTCTGTGATAATCACACAAAGTAACATAGTGCTTGAATGGCTTCATCTCTAGGCAACCTTGCACGATTTCCCACAGCTGTCCTAGTGCCATCTTAGTGCCCTTAGTTGATAGCCAACTGGGTATACTCCAAGTATGACTAGCATTGAATATCACACATCGTATCACATCCTTCCTCCAAGAAGCATAGGATGGAATACATAGGTAATCACCCCAATTTTTAAACCACATTAACAAGATAAGGTAGGTTAGAGTGAGAGGTAGTAGCTGGCACAAAGTGAGCTTTCTGGTTGAGGGGAGATTTGAACAACTCCAATACCCACAAAATAGTACTATGCTTTTCCTTTTGTTCCCTCTGTTTGCTGCTGCTTGTGAAGTACTGCAACAGATAAATGCAAGATGTAAGAGCTAAAGAAGCACCAGGGAGCCAAATGAGCGAGTAGAAGAGAAGAATGCAGCAAGAGATAGATATGAATGAGCAGCAGCAGCAATCTGCATGGAATCTGAGAACAAGAGGGACCAGATGACATGGGATGGGGCCATAAAGGAAGAGGTCTTAACATTAATTAAAAGGGGAAGAAAGTTGCTCATTTATGTGCATTTTAATTCTGAGAGAGACTGAATGGAGTTGTTAATAGCTGGTGGAAGTTCATTCCAACAACTGAAGTGAATTAAAAAGCGAAATGGAATACTAGCTCATAACGTTGAAAAACAAATGATTACAGAATGTTATTTCACATTTTGGAAACACCTGCCCAGAAAACAGATTAAAACAAGAACCATTCTGTTCCAGTGCCAGATGCAAGATGCTTCCTTCCCACCAGTTCGATATAGTTCAGGGGTCAGCAAACTTTTTCAGCAGGGGGCCGGTCCACTGTCCCTCAGACCTTGTGAGGGGCCGGACTATTTTTTTTGGGGGGGGGGGAGAAATGAACGAATTTCTATGCCCCACAAATAACCCAGAGATGCATTTTAAATAAAATGACACATTATTCTCATGTAAAAACACACTGATTCGCGGACCATCCATGGGCTTGATTTAGAAGGCGATTGGGCTGCATCTGGTCCCCAGGCCTTAGTTTGCCTACCCATGATATAGTTACTACTGCATATCTCTTCAGCTGAGTGGGAATGTATAGAGCAGCCTTCCCCAATCTGTTGCCCTCCAGATGTTTTGGACTACAACTCTCATCAGCTCCAGGCAGCATGGCCAATGGTCAAGGGTAATAGGAACTGCAGTCCAAAATACTAGAGGGCACCAAGCTGGAGAAACACAGTATAGAATGGACACCCCTGCTTGGGGTGGGTGGTGGTTGCAGCTTGTTGCAGGCTCCCTCTCTGCCCCCAGGGGGGTGAAAGCTGCTTCTTCGTTGTCAGCTATTGGGCCCTCCCCCAGCCAGCAGCTTAAGGTGGTGGGATAGCCCACCTAACCTAAATTCTGAACTGCCCAATCATGGGCAGGCAGTGGGGTAGATCCTGGGCGATGGACCAGAGCCCAAGAATCTTCACTCCTGTCTGCCACCTAGGAATAAAAGCTGGCTGTGCCTGGGTTACTCAGCAGAGTCGGCCGAAGAGCAAGAGAAGTAGACCAGAAGACCAAAGAGTGATGATCCACAGAAGCAACAGAGGGTGACAGGAGGACAGCACAGGTAAAGCATCCTGGTCCGTAAAAGGGTTTGGGATGAAGCAGTGCATCACCCCAACCTATAGCAAGTGCAATCACAGGATACCCTGTTAGAGGGGTGTAAGTGGAAATTGTGGGATGTAAACACTAGAGCAGTCAAGTACAACAATGCTAGAGCAGATAGTGGAGATTGCCTCAGTCCTCCAGCCACAACTTCCTGGTCACATGGATTGAGGCAATTTCCTCTTGCAACTAGATGTGGGAGTGGCTTCACCTGGGAAGGTATGAACAAAGAACCTCACAGGTCAGCGGCCATTCCATTCCTTTCCACTCTCTCACTCGAACTGTGAGGAGGATGCTCAGTTGGCTTCCAGCCAACTGGGGCCTGGACTTCTCTCCCACATGGGGAGATTCCAATTGTAAATATCTTTACTAAGAATAAGCCTGCCTTCTTTGGGATTTGTCTTGAGCTGGATATATGTGAGTAAACATTTTATATCTTTTTATAGAAGACGTGTGCTGTGTCTTATTTGAAGAGGGACAAAGGGGAAATATAGTGACAAACCAGGAAACTAGATTAAGTTGATTCTAGCGAATCAAAGCAACTTCCGCTGTGTGTATTTTAAAAGGGAATGTTACTCTGCTAGTTGAACTTGTTAGCACAAGTTAGGATGAGATATATTAAATTATAAATCTCCATCCACGTTCCAAAACATTCCCACAAAGGGTTTATGGCCCCAGCTCTGCATATTTTGTGTATTTTTGAAGGATTGCGTTGGATTGCATTTTTGAGCTGAGTAGGATTTTTCTGAGAGCATTTCCTGGTCAGACCGCATGGTCTTTTGTCCTATTGTCTAGAGAAAGGGGATTAAGCTACCCCTCCCCTCCCTCAGAGCTCACAAAAGACCCAAAGGCAGTGAAGATTTATTTTGAGGCTTTTGCTTTTTGCATTTTGAGATTTTTGAGATTTTGATTTTGAATTTTGACAAATTTTTGAATTTTGAAATTTTTCCAAATTTTGGATTTTAAGATGGCTTGTGCCAGTTTTTATAGTGAAGCAAAGCCAGGCTTAATGCTGCTAGATGAGGACAATTTTGTGCACTGGAAAACGCGCTTAATAGCATATTTAGAAGCAAGGGATGTTTTGGATGCGATTGAGAAATCAAAGCCCGAAGGTACAAGTGATGAAGCCTTAGCCAAGATTAAAGTCTGGAAAAGGCAGAACAGCGAGGCCAAGCACATAATTTTGAGTGGACTTCGCAATAAGCATCTGTCGTTAATAAATAGCAAAGATGATGCATCTCAGATCCTAAAAGATATTGAGCGCATGTATGGAGAATCTACAAAGAACTCCTACAGAACATTGATGGGCAAATTAACTAGACAGAATTAATTCAAAAGAAGAATTCACAGAGCATATTGATAAATTCACAGAAATTATTCAAAAGCTTGAACTTACTCCACAATCTTTTGATGAAGTAACAAAGGTATCATTTCTGTTAGCCTCATTAGGGCAACATTTTGATGCATTTGTCAGTTTGATGGATCATAAAGAGAATCTAACTTTTAAGGAACTGACTAGTGAATTAAGAGAGGAATGCAGAAAGAGATCTGATTCCCCAGAAAGGAGCACTAGAAATAAAGGCAGCAATTATGTTTTTAAACAGCCTGCACAGTCCAGAGATGGACACAAGAAGGTCACATGTCACAATTGTAATAAAATCGGCCATATAGCCAGAAATTGTAGAGCGCCTAAAGCTAAAGAGAAAGATTCCCAAGCCTTTCAGCGTAAAGGAGAAAGAAAAGGGAAATTTGAGCGCAACTTGCTGTTGCAAGAAAGGAGTTTAGCTGTCCAGAGCCAAGAAAACACACGCAATAAGTGGTTATTAGATTCTGGAGCCAGCAGCCACTATTGTTTTGAAAAAGACTGTTTTAATGAATTAAATGATAAAGAGACTGAAATTGAGGTTGCAGATGGAAATGTTTTAAAGTCCAAAGGTGAAGGTTCAATGCATTTGGAATTCAATGTAAACAATGAATCTTTTAGGACCAGAATGTCCAATGTTGTGTATGTACCAGAACTGAGCTGCAATTTACTCAGTGTCTCTACTTTGGACAAGAAAGGTTTCAAGGTCACATTTGAGAATGGACAGTGCAGTGTAACTAAAGATGGTGAAGTGTACATTGAAGCAAAATTAATAAATGGTGTTTATGAGGTTAATCTTTCAGAGAACCAGTCTGCAAAAGTGGCACGTTCCAGCCAGAAGGATGACGCAGATTTGACGCTGTGGCATAGAAGACTTGCACACAGAGACACCACCATCATTAAGAGTCTACAGGAAAGTGATCTTGTCACAGGTTTGCAGGTAAAAGGGAGCAGCAACCAGACTCCAACAAAATGCATAACTTGTGTTACTGAAAAGGCAGTAAAACCTTCTTTTACACGTTGCACAGAACAAAGGAGTACCAAAGTTCTGGATATTGTGCATTCAGATTTGTGTGGGCCACTCAGTGTTCCATCACTTGGACACAACAAGTATATTTTGATTTTTCTTGATGATTTTTCGAGATATTGTGTGGCATATTTCATCAAAGATAAAAGTGAGACAGTAGAAATGTTCAAGAATTACATTGCCATGGTTAGGAACAAGTTCCAAAGAGCTCCAGGTGTCTTAATGTCTGACAATGGAGGAGAATACTGCTCACATGAGATGAAAGCCCTTATGGCAAAGGAAGGAATTACACATGTAACCACAGTTCCTTACACGCCACAACAGAACTCCATAGCTGAAAGGAAGTTCAGATCCATTATGGAAATGACAAGGTGTATGCTAAAGGAAGCGCCCCTGCCAAGGAAGATGTGGGGAGACGCTACTTACACAGCTGTCTATCTCCAGAACAGGTTGCCAACAAAGGCAACACAGCGCACACCATTTGAACTTTGGCATGGAAAAGTGCCTAGTCTGTCGCACATACGTGTATTTGGCAGTATATGTTACTACCACGTGCCCAAGGAACAGAGGCACAAGCTTGACTCCAGAGCACAAGCAGGTATCTTAGTGGGATATGCTGCTGGAGGCAAAGGATACAGAGTAATGGACTTACAGACAGGCAAAGTGAGTGCGCACCATGCAATTTATTTTGATGAACATGCAAAAGCAGACACAAAGAACACTGTTATTGGCTGCTCCAAGGAGTCAGAATGGACTCAAGAACTCATAAACTTTCCTTCTGAAACCCCACATGGTACTAATCTGCCTTCTAGTGTCATAGCACCCCCTACAGGTGATGCACCAGAAGACGCAGATGACCAGATCCCTGGCGGCTCCAGAGACGAAGAGGAGGACTCAGATGAGGACATGCCACCGTTGGAAGGGAGTGAGGAAGCTGATGCGGTTCAGGAACCAGAACCAGAGGTCAGACGCTCATCCAGAACCAACAGAGGTGTCCCACCGGTACGACTGTCCTACCTTGCAGGGTCGGTGTCTCTACAGGAACCTTCCACATGGGAAGAGATTCAGAAGATGCCATCTGCACAAGCCAGTCTCTGGAAGAAGGCCGCTCAGGAGGAGATGGATGCACTGCATCAGAACCAGACGTGGACCCTGACAGAGCTCCCTCCTGGTAAGAAGGCCATTGGGTGCAAGTGGGTGTTCAAGGTTAAGAAGGGGTCAGAAGGGGAAGTGGAACGCTACAAAGCAAGGCTAGTAGCACAAGGTTTTTCACAACGTTTTGGTGAAGATTATGACGAAGTTTTCGCACCAACCGTAAGATATAGTACCGTCCGAATGCTTTTGAGCATTGCAGCCTCTAAACAATTGAACGTGAAGCACATTGACATTTGTACTGCGTTTTTACATGGGAGAATTTCAGAAGAAATATATATGAAACAACCTAAAGGCTTCACAAAACCAAATGAGGCGCATCTAGTATGTCGACTCCAGAAAGGAATCTATGGGCTTAAACAAGCGGCTAGAGCCTGGAATCAGAAATTGCACAGTATGCTTGTGCAACTTGGGTACAAGCAAGGAAACGCAGATAAGTGCTTGTACACCAAGTCAAGTAATGGACAATATTCATACATATTGGCTTTTGTCGATGATTTGATTATTGCTACTGCAAATGATAGAGACTATACACAGATAGTAAAACACCTCAGCAAGGAGGTACAAGTAAAAGAACTTGGAGATGTCAAATACTACTTAGGAATCCAAGTGGAAAGAGAAGAAGATGGCTCATTTCTTCTCAGCCAGAAGCAAAAGATTCATGAACTGATTGAGTATTTGCAGATGCAAGACGCACACCCGGTTGCAACGCCCATGGCTACAGACTTCTTGAAGAATCAGCAGGATTCGAAGCTGTTGCCAGATAACAGTCAATATAGGTCAGTAATTGGTAAACTTTTGTATATGGTTACCACATGTAGACCTGACTTAGCTAATGCTGTGGGGATTCTGAGTAGAAAAGTGAATTCTCCCACTGAGCATGATTTAGCGGGGCTGAAAAGGGTGGTTAGATACCTGAAAGGTACAATAAATTGTAAATTAAAGTTGCCAGCTGTCAGAGACCCTAAGTTGGTTGGGTACACTGATGCAGATTGGGCCGGGGATAATGCTGACTATAAATCCACAAGTGGTCATGTTTTTATGTTTGGGGATGGACCTGTTGTGTGGGGCAGCTATAAACAGAGTTGTGTAGCTTTGTCTTCAACAGAGTCCGAATATGTTGCTGCAACGGAAGCATGCAGACAAATTGCCTGGCTTGATGAACTCATCAAAGACTTTGGACTGGTGAGAAGGGAACCTGTCAGCCTGCTAGAGGACAATCAAAGTTGCCTGAAGCTGACGCAGAGTGAAAAGTTCCTAGCCAGAACCAAACACATTGGGGTCAGGTACCACTACATACGCCAGATGGTGCAAGATGGACTTGTGGAACTGTCTTATTGCTGCACCAAAGAGATGACTGCCGACATCTTGACAAAACCCTTGCCAAAAGAGAGTTTCCAGAATCTACGTGTCAAGCTGGGACTCTGGGTGGTTGAATAAAGTTGTTTATGTTTTGTATGTTGTACTTGCCTGAGAAGGGGTTTGTGGGATGTAAACACTAGAGCAGTCAAGTACAACAATGCTAGAGCAGATAGTGGAGATTGCCTCAGTCCTCCAGCCACAACTTCCTGGTCACATGGATTGAGGCAATTTCCTCTTGCAACTAGATGTGGGAGTGGCTTCACCTGGGAAGGTATGAACAAAGAACCTCACAGGTCAGCGGCCATTCCATTCCTTTCCACTCTCTCACTCGAACTGTGAGGAGGATGCTCAGTTGGCTTCCAGCCAACTGGGGCCTGGACTTCTCTCCCACATGGGGAGATTCCAATTGTAAATATCTTTACTAAGAATAAGCCTGCCTTCTTTGGGATTTGTCTTGAGCTGGATATATGTGAGTAAACATTTTATATCTTTTTATAGAAGACGTGTGCTGTGTCTTATTTGAAGAGGGACAAAGGGGAAATATAGTGACAAACCAGGAAACTAGATTAAGTTGATTCTAGCGAATCAAAGCAACTTCCGCTGTGTGTATTTTAAAAGGGAATGTTACTCTGCTAGTTGAACTTGTTAGCACAAGTTAGGATGAGATATATTAAATTATAAATCTCCATCCACGTTCCAAAACATTCCCACAGAAATCTCTGTCCAGAAGTCAAGTGTGGGGCCAATGGGCCATAGAGGTTTCAGCAGTGGCCAGGACTGGTCCATACCCCAGACATGACCCTGCTTAAGCTTCAGCCCTCCATCAGGAGGCTGAAATGGATATACACCCAATGCCTGAGCCAAAACCTACCTATACAGTTGTACCTTGGAAGTCAAACAGAATCCGTTCCGGAAGTCTGTTTGACTTCCGAAACATTCAAAAATCAAAGCACGGCTTCTGATTGGCTCCAGGAAGCTCCTGCAGCCAATTGGAAGCTGCAGAAGCCCCGTTGGACATTCGGCTTCCAGAAATAGTTTGCAAACCGGAACAGTCACTTCCGGGTTTGCGACGTTCGGGAGCCAAAACTAAGCTGTTCAACTTCCAAGGTATGACTGTATCTGTAATCAATAAAGTTGTGGGCAATTTTTTATCCCAGATCATTGTCTTGTCAAGTTTGTTCTATCACACTTTTACTATTGTCTTCGCCCACTGGGGTGGAAGGGGTGCTGCGTTTGGCTTCACAATATCAGATAATAGCACTCAGAGACTGGTAAAAACACCATGCCTCCATCTCATCTGCTATTGCCAATGGTGGCATGATATTATTAGATTTAGCAAAGTCTTGCTAGAGGATATTTACGTCCAAGGTTAGGAGTGGCTGTGGCCACCAAGACCTCTTAACATAGTAACCACAGGGTCTTGCAGAATCATTGGCTTGCATCCAATACAGAGCTAAGTAACCACCACATAAGTGCAAGAATTTTCTCCCAGGGCCCTCTCCAAATCTGCTTGGGAAACCTCAGAACAGATTTAGGGGTAGGAGAGGGGAGGAAAGTCCCATTGCACAAGCCAAATACTTGTGATGATGAGATGGTTACTTAGCTCTGCATTGTATGCAAACCATTGGATCCACCAAGTCTGACACTGTCCAGTTCTCACTATGTGTGTTTGCATGAATTTGAAGGGAGCATTTTCATACTAAGGAAACACAGTTGGATAGATTTGCCTGTATCCAGGCATAAAGAAGGTGAAGCAGGTGTTCCAGGACCTCTTAAGGCTAGATAAGCTCAGTCTCTATGGCTAAGGAGAGTACATTGTTGGAGCTCTGTACTTGACAAAATGAATTCATTACCAAAGGGCCCAGATCTCTTATGTCACCATGGTGAGCCAAATCTATGAACCAAACATGGGCTGCTACTATATCTCATAGCTGCTAACTATTCAAATATATCTTCCATTCTACCGTTGTTTTGTTTAGTGACAAAAAGATGCAGCTCACGTACCCAGAACACTGAAAGATTGATATATCTAATGCAATTATTCTACTGCTTTCTTTGGGGCTTAATTAAATTCCAGTTACCACCCTCTGAAAGTAGATTTGACACATGAAGATTTAGCTTGGCATGTTTGGCTGCTTAATTTTTGATTTAGGCTAAGTCGTTTACTTTAATGAAGGGGACAACAGTATGCTTACGTCATTGATAAAGCAAGTTCATACTTAGAGTAAAATCTGCAGCGTGTGTGCGCACACACACACACACACACACACACAGTGTTGGTAAAGAATGCAGGTTTAAACTGTTGAGAATTGGACCCACAAGCCTCACTCTTCCAGAGTCTTAAACCAAACTGTTTCAACACAGAAACACACACACACACACACACACACACACACACACACACACACACACACAGTCTTCTAGTGCATAGGAACCATTTTGTCATACATGGATTTTACAGAAGACATGCTACTATTTGAAGGTGCCCTATATTTGAGGGATGGTCTGTTCCAAATCTGGTTTAAACAGGGTGGGGGCATAAGAAAGGAGAGCAGTGCCCTTAAAGTGGCAACTGGTCATCAGAGTGAGTGGACACAGGACACCTGTGTCCCACACTATGGCGAAATATATTAATATGGTTATTTTACCAGAGTCCTGTTGGCATAATTGGAAATGCAACATGGCCTAGAAAGGCTTTGCTAATTTAGAGTGAGCCTGGATGTTAAACAGATTCATTCATAAATGTTCATTTAGGTTGCTCCTTAAGAATCATGGCCACCAGAGAAGAGGTTTTTTAAAAGAAATGAAAACATACGCTACTTGCACAGCTCAAGGAGCACCAAGTGCTAAGATCTGTTTAAAGCATGCAGTTAGAAATACATAAGTAGTTGTATATTCAAGATATTCACAGACAAGCCTGGAAGCTAAAGTCAGCACACATTGCTTTTAATCTCTGCAATGTCCTCCTCTCTTTTAGCCAGGTGTAATTCTCTCCAGTGATCAAGAAAGATGTGTGTTTAATGAACTGGGAAATATGTGGATGTGTACTCTATATGTCATATAAGATGTTTGCAGAGGATGTATCATATTTATGATTAATATACTTAGTAAATCTTCCATTATGCACACTGTCTAGAAAGGAAGGCAGTTATAACAGCATGGCATTCAAACCGTGTCACTACTGGCACTGCTTAGAGTAGATCACGATTGGCTTTTATTTCTTTTTTAATTAAATGGGAAGTGAAGCATCTTGGCTACGGCTTTTATAATGTAGTGGAGAGAGTAAAGCAGCATGAAAGGGAATTCCTCCAAGACAAAAAGAAAAAGAAAAAAATTTGCATAGCCTGGTTCATGTCTATGTCAGGAATAGCTACCATACAAAAATAATGCTCCTTGCAGTACAGGCTTTCCAGTGTGACATCCTTCTTGGGGGAATCGGACCACTTCTTCATTTCTTGTTCCCCAGTCCTATGAGGAGCTCTCAACATGCAGGCACTCTGCTCACAGTGGACTGAATCATGGCATCCATTTATATTGCATCAGTCATTATCAAAATGATTCAATAACGTTACAAATAATTATTGTTATTAGAGCCTAGGAACTTTTTGTATGGGGTTATTGATTAGACGTACTTAACTGTTTTGTTAACAAGATGCTTACATTTTAGGATTATTGATAATGTTGCTGGCTAATTACTGATAGTGTATTGTTTTATTGAGGGTAAGAACTACCATCCACATGCTGCTACTCTTTTTTGTTTAAGATGTATTCTGAATTTGCTTTCATCAATGTAATTTTGTTTTGTTCACCAAAATGATTATTTTAATGTTGGCAGTAGGCTATAGAAATAATAAAATAAATAAGACCAAGGCTGAAGCCATCAGTTAGACTTGATTCAAACTCTCATTTTGTTCTTTATAGCTGGTTAGCACAACTGATTCCTTAGCATAGCTGCTTGAACTGCTAGAGGTGATTGTCCAAGGCTTGGTAGAGGATAGTTAGGCATCACTTTAGGCTTGTGTTGTGTCTGCTGTGTGATCTCGTTATGGGTCTCCTAACAACTCTCAGAACCTTGAACAAACTACAGTTCCCAGAATTCTTTTTGGGGGGGTGCCATGAGTGTTAGCATGGTAGAATAATACTTGTCATGCAAATGTGGCCTAGGAAATGAAGCAGCTCCTGAAGGCTTGTTCTTGGAGTCTGAAGATAATGTTTGGGAGGGCATGAGGAACAGTGCTGAATGTTCTCTCAGAGGGAATGGCAAATTTAATCCTCACTCATGCCTTTTTCAGAGCACTGTGGAACCTCAGGGTCATAACATGAACTTCCTTATGTGAATTTAGGATCCAAGCCTTCATATATGGGACAACAAAGCTTGAATTGACTCCAGAGGGTATGCTTTCTGTTGATCTTTTTAGAATTGTGGGAGGGAGAAAAAGGATTGATCAACCCTCCTGTACATAAAGAATTATATCCAGGTGTGCTTTCAATTTCCTTTCCTTGATTCATTACTTGTAACAATAAAACCATAAGCAGGTTCTGTAGCACCATTTGGGCTAATGCCAGTGCTAATGGGATTACTCTGGAATAACTAGATTAAAGTTCCTGTCCAAAGTCTGGTTCTTAGGGATAATCATTTTTAGATATAAATAGTTGGCATGCCCTAGAAGTCAAAGTTAAGTAGTATAAGCCAAATTGATTTCAGTGGGACAAATGAAAATCAATGGGATTCATTGAAACAGAAGGGCTTATTTTTGGCTGATTTATCCCATTGCTAACAGGTTTTTAAGGCCTAATGCTTTTCTTTTCTTCCCAGCACTAGCTAATCTGGTTTGATAAGAAAGAACTGTACAGTAATTTCAGGAGCTTAGTCAGTAGATTACCCTTCACATGTAGCCAAGATTGTGTGTTAATTTTCACTGATGATGGAAAATAGGAAGCATGTGACATTTTATGATTTGATGCTTTTGTGTGTGACCAAAGGCAGTCTAAGGAATAACGCATTTCACAAATAGCATTGTCTGGATATGCCCAAGGGACATCTACAAGACAGCTAGGGTTGCATCGAACATCATGTGAATGGGAGGCAGTTTGCTCAACTAATCTTTCTCTTCCTCTTCTCCCTCCTGCAGTGCCCTGAATTTTGCCTGTGAAGCCTTCCAGAAGGACCTACTGAGTATTGTCATCTGTGTCTTACAGGGCTACAGCAGGAATGGGAACATTTTGGTTGAACCCCCCTTCCTCTGCAGACCTGTCAGACTCAGTTTAAAATATTTGATATTTGGTAGGACTTTTTGTCTATAAGGAGAAGTTCAGTCCCCCTCCCACATTTTGGGTGATGTTTCACCACATGATCACCTTCTTGTTTAGGCAGGTGTTTGTACTTCTATTTTATCTGTTGCACTTTCCTCTGTTTTTATTACAGTGGTGGTTTTTCTTTTGGGGGGGGTGTATTTCATACGAACTAGAAGGATGCGACACATACAGGTATTCTTTTCAGCCAGAACTCACCAGAACTCAGTTCAGGTGGGCGCCATTGCCATTATAAGATATAAGATCTTCTGAGCCATGTCTTGTTGTCAGCAAAAGAACCCTGCTAATGTCTTTAATGGAACCTTGATGTATTGCCAGGAATTTAGAGGCATGTGCCGGGATATACAAGACCCTGCCTATGCCAGATGCACCTTGCTGTCCCATTACATGAACCCACAGAAGAGTAATAGAATGAGATAAGTCTGTTCATTTCTACTCATTTCCCTTGCGACATGGATATTTGAACTGTTTTCTCCTGTTAGGCAGTTTGCCAGCCTACTGATGTTCTTATGGATGATGAGCTAGGCAGCTCTGGCAGTTTGATCCATATTCTTGGGCATAATTTTAGCAAAACCTTGGTATCCTTTCTACAAACATCTTGGTTTTTTTTTAGAAAGGAGTGAAACTCAAAGCATTGCTGTCTGTCACTCCATCAGCATGCTACTGATGTGCTTGGCAAGTCACCAGAAAGGAGAGCAGCAGCTGCTAATGGCTCCCACTGACATTTATATGCGCAACGTATGCCATGACAGCAATGATAAATCCACACGGGAAAGGCTTTACTCCAGAAGCCCATGACCCACAAACTGAATTCAATTGAAATATTTCAACTACGTTATTTAGTGTTAATAATAATAAAACAGGAACAGAACAGAAAGCCCTCTTCTCAAAAATGGCTCGCAACAATAGAATATTTTTCAGGACAAAATCTTTAGACATTGTCACTGTAAGCCATTTTGCGAGGTACAGTATACTGAAGTGAAGAAAGTTATTTCAGTTGGGGAATAATAGTCACATACACTGTTGACCTTTCTGGTGTGTTGCCAGAGATTGGACAGAGAAGGGGCCAGATAATGCACATTCACACTGACTGGTTTTTCCAAAGTACTTTCATGGTATGTCAAATGTACAACCCATAAAGTGCTTTGAACTATCTCTTTAGGTGGACTGCACAAAAATATTATATTGCAAAGTGCTATAAGCATATTGTAAGTGTTCGCTTTGAATATACATTCTCAGAGGGCTAGACTGCTTAATAGTATGAAGTAGCTTTTAAGGTGCAATAAATAATGTTAAAGATCTGCAACTGCCCAAGTGCTTTTGTTTTGTTTCTATATCCAGTGTGGGTATCTACAAAACTCAATGATACCTCTCATTTTAAGTAACTTGACACTTATCATTCTTACCAAGCCATGGTGTTACATTGCATGGTTCATGCCATCAGGTCAATAAAATAATTTCATTTGAATTATTTTACTTTATTTTATATTTCATAAAATGTATACACCGCTTGATTGTATAAAAACCACCACCACCACCACCACCACCTCGAAGCGGTTTATAAAATATAAAACAGTAAAATCAAGAAAAATTCACAACCATACTTTAAAACATACAAAAGTCAAACTACTAAAGCAATTTAAAATTACCTCAGCTTTCTAAGCATCTTAGATTACCTTCAAGATGGCTGTACCTTATCCAGAACACACAGAAATATTTATTTACCGGTAGTTGGAACTTAATTCTGCTGTCTTCTACTTCCTGCACAATTAAAGTTGTTTTCACCCATTACAAGTTTAATCTTGCTGGTGTAGGTTGCTGATTTCAATGATATCTGTATGTTTTCTCAGTTCTATGGGTCACATAGAGACGTCTTCCCTGCTCTGTCCCCTCCTTGAGTGATTTTGCCTGGCTAGAATGTGTACCTGAACAGTGATAATGCCAGAGTGGAAGATGGAAATGTGTGTGTTAGAGACCTTTGATTTGTGTGCCATAATGTAGCCCACTGCACAAAGGTAAGTCACATCCATTCCTCCACCCACAAGTGCCGCTGATGCTAGTGCTTGTGATACATATGCCCAGCCAACATGTGACAAGCTTATTTATCTTGGGTCCAATCCTACACCACTTTACCTAGTTCCGTTGGATTATGGTGTTAAAAAGTCAGCTTTCTATAACCTAAAATTATTACTATTTTATTGCAAAACAGTGGGTTGCATTTAACCTGTGAAGGCCTATTTGACTAAGATGCGGCTGGCACTGTGGTCTAAACCACTGAGCCTCTTGGGCTTGCTGATCAGAAGGTTGGCGGTTCAAATCTGCATGACGGGGTGAGCTCCTGTTGCTCTGTCCCAGCTCCTGCCAACCTAGCAGTTTGAAAGCACCCAAGTGCAAGTAGGTAAATAGGTACTGCTGCTGCGGGAAGGTAAATGGCGTTTCCATGCACTCTGCTTTCTGTCACAGTGTTCTGTTGCACCAGAAGTGGTTTAGTCATGCTGGCCACATAACCTGGAAAGCTGTCTGTGGACAAATGCCGCAACCCCATAGTCGCCTTTGACTGGACTTAGCCATCCAGGGGTCCTTTACCTTTACTGAAGATGTTTGCTAGGTGACCTTCAACCAGCTGTTTTTCCTCCATATCTGGCATTTTGGGGGCAAGCATAGAATGAAATAACACACACACACACACACCAGTAATAAATAAGAACAGGAAAGGCAAGAATGAAAATTTTCTGGTCTTTACAATTAAGGCAAAGGATCTAGTGAAAGAAATGAAGCAGTAGCTAGACTTGAATAAGTTTATCATTGGCTATTTTGTTCCTCAAAGACAAAGAACTGCTTCTCCAAAATTCTCTGTTTGTTTTATCTAATATGAGAAATCTCTTATTAGAGTTGCCACTGCAGTAGAAATGCAAATTACACGAGAGTGCTAGAACAATTAAAATTTCGTCTGCGGGTTTATTGCCACAGGAGAACTGTAATTGAATTCATACTGCTTCCAGAGTAGGTGGAAATAAGCTATAATGAAACACATCACTTTTCTACTTCACATGTCATTGTTTGAACACCGAAACATCTGTCTGGAACTTTTCTTCCCACGAAAGCAGATCAGAGAAGTATCATGAGAAAAGCTGCTAAATATTGTTAGTATAACTTCTAATTGTATAAACTCAAGGATTTAAAAGTTATGTGTCCCTCAACTCTCTTGATTCTGCTAGGTCTAAAGCAGCTCAGGGACAAATTTATAAAGAGTTGCATTGCTCACTTTAGAATTTGATTTGGGAAAGAGTTCATTTGTAATTTAAGAAGAAAAATAAAGGTTCCCAGGATCCCATTAGCACACACATTTTCCAATGAGCAAAGGGAATATATGAGCAAGTATAAATTAAATTAAAATGAATAATGTAGGCAATAGGGCCCAAAGCTACTTTTACATATACTTGAACAAATAAATTGCTTAGTCGTAGGGCCAAGCTAAACTTTATGACAAAAATGCAGCTATCACCAAAGATGGTGTCCATGTCTCCAGTTCTCTCTCATCATCTTTAATGTCTAGTAAAATATACTTCATGTGATGTCACAGCTTTCTCCATCTTCTATCATCAGCCAGATTATGTGGAGCAAGAGTAGAACCCAGAATGCTGTGAGATCACAACACAAGAGGGTAAGTTCTACGTGACGTTACAGGATGAAATGGGAATTAGATAGGCAGTCATTCTTTTTGACAGCAGTCACACATTTGCCACAATATCTTGTATTGCCCTTAAATGCAACTATGCACCACTTTTCTGTAAAGCTTTGTGTAGAGGTGCAACCCATATACACAGGAGCAGCATGCCTACACTTGGGACTGTGAGTGATCAAGCATGCAGTGTGCAATTCATTCTGGATCAACCAAGTGGTATAGTTCCTGACTAAGACTAGAGTACAAAAGATTGGAATGAAAAATTAGCTTTCTTTGGTAGCAAATAACTCGATGGGACACAATTCAGTGTACTAATAACAGGAATTTCCAAAATAATTGCCCTGGGGCATTGTACTCTCTTAGAAGAAAGAACATTGGCTTCAGTGCTTAGTTTTCCTTGCAGTCATTTGAACTGTTGCTTCGTGAAATGAAACAGTTTTCTTGTTCCCTAGATTAATGTAAAGTGAAACAAAGCAGTATGGGTAAAGGAAAACTCCAGTCATCCTATCCATTTCATTGGAAAACAATACACATTGATTCTGAAACTGTCCCCTGTCCCACCACAGCTGAAGATCCTTTATTCTCTGAGACGCTATGGAAAGTCATTGGAGAACATTTTTGATACTGGACTTTTGGGATTGTTTTAAAGCCATTATATTTCATCCACATAGAAAACAGATCCCATCCTAATGGTATCAAAGTCATTATTCACACATTTAAAGTTAAGCATGTGATCAACACATTACCTGATCATTGCCTTATAAGTATGCATAGTTTAATCCAACTTGACAATTTGTGTTATTTGTTACATGGTTGATGTAGTATTCTGTTTATTTCTCAGTTACTGGTTTGAGAGATGGTTGATTTTATTTCAAGGAACAATGAAATAGCATGGAACATCATTTATCTGCCAAATGGCCCAGGACATAGCCGAAACAGTTGAATTCCCCAGTGATAAATAAGCATTTATGCAGGCTATGTAATGATGGGGAGATCCCCATAGTCCAGTCCAAAAATTCTCTCCTGCAGCATAGAGCTGCATGTTTCCTGGCATATACAAGTATTTCTACTTCTCATGCTTGCTCAGTAAACAAGTTTACAGCTCTGAGGATTGACTGTCTGGTAGGAACAGGGGTCGCTGCTAATAGCACAGGACCTCTATTCTTTTTCAGTATAAGAGTAATTAACAGTGCACTCTAATACATGTCCAGTGGGTCCTGATGAGTTCAGTGGTACTTACTTCCTGGTGAACCTATTTCCTGTTTTAATCATAACCATTGTTTGCTGATCTGTCAGTGGAATAGACTCCTTCTGAAGGTGGTGGGCTCTCCTTCATTGGAGGTTTAAAGCAGCAGTTAGATGGTCACCTGCCATGGATGCTTTAGTTAAGATTCCTCCATGACAGGTGGTTGGACAAGAGATGGTACCTTCTAACGCTACAATTCTATGAATCTATGATTCTGTCCTAACCAGAAAACTATGGTATGAGCAATCCCTCTAAACCAGCATGATCAATGTTATACTCAGATCCAGCTGATGAAGCGACTTGCCTCATGTCTGACTGATTTGGGCCTCTGCATTGGTTTTATATATATATAATATATATATAACACAGTGACTAGTTTAAAATATATCAAAGGATGTCGAGCTGTGGTGGAGGGAAGAAGAAGAAGAGTTTGGGTTTGATATCCCGCTTTATCACTACCTGAAGGAGTCTCAAAGCAGCTAACATTCTCCTTTCCCTTCCTCCCCCACAACAAACATTCTGTGAGGTGAGTGGGGCTGAGAGACTTCAGAGAAGTGTGACTAGCCCAAGGTCACCCAGCAGCTGCATGTGGAGGAGCGGAGACGCGAAACCGGTTCCACCAGATTACGAGTCTACCGCTCTTAACCACGACACCACACTGGCTCTCAAGGGAAGTCATAATAATAGAATAAGATAGACACAGAATGGAAAATGGGATTTTATTACTGTAATATTTTACACTATATTCTGTATATCTTAGAGCATATTATCCATGTTATAATAATCAAATGTAATAAAGATTTAGGAATAATAATAAAAAGATTTGGGCCTCTGCACTTAATGGTTTGACTGTGACTCTTTGTTGCTGATGGCAATCATACATCAAAAGAAATAAGCAAAAGTCAAACAACCCTTTCACAGGTAAAAGCTATGTACCTTAGTATCCAATCTTATGCATATTTATTATTATTTATTGCATTTGTTAAACACTTTATACAAAAGAATAAATATCTTAACAACAGGACAATTTACTCAGAAATAAGCCTTGTTCATGTTCAGTTAAGCTTCTTCCCAGGTAAATGTGCTTGTGATTACTATCTTAATCACCTTAAAAACAATTTCACATGATATTATAGGGTGTCTTTTATTACATGGAGATTCATTGCCAAAGTCATTCTACTGTATCAAAAACCTAAACAATACTTCCCTTTGTTTGTAAAGCATATAACAAAAGCAATATCCATAAAATAATATCTATAAAAGCTCATTGTTACTTCACAGTTGCATAACTGATAATGAACTGTTTTCCAGCAACTGGGTCATTTATTGCTGATATTACTAACAATAAGTGACACATGGTCTGATTTTTTTCCAGGCTAAATACTTTGTCACAAAGAGGGGTGGATGGAAAGTTGTTTCTTCCTTGGTGTGCCATATAGCAGAAATAAAAAGCAGCCAAATATTCCTGGTATGGGAAGGGGTACAAGTAAATGACTACAATGCAAATATAACATATTACCTTTGAATGAGAGATTCTCTCTTTGGTATATGACTGATAGTTTATGGTTTTCAAATGGACAAATGAACTGATTTGATCTAGTTACTTCTACTATTATATTTTATGCTCCATGGAGAAAGTAGAATTCTAAAACAATTATTAAATATAACTTGTGTCTTGAAATATAATAATTATGGCTTGTATGCAAAGCCAGTCCCTAGGATAAATACTGCCCTAGGCAAGGACTGCCTTCTCTCTCTCTCTCTCTCTCTCTCTCTCTCTCTCTCTCTCTCTCTCACACACACACACACACACACACACATACAGAGAGAGAGAGAGAGAGAATGAGTCAGTTTCGCAGAGCCACCTAGATGATCTATGGGGCCTTGTGCAAGTGTGATGTTGGCAGCCCTGCTGCTGCCCACTATACAGGCTCATTCATATGTGTAGAAAGCAGGAGGTACATGTGAGAATTACTGCATGCATGGACTACATGTATGAATTCTTGCTTGCAGCAACTCTTGGATTAAGTGGAATGATGGATGTGTGAATTGGGATCAGGTTGTGCATCTCCTAAGTACTTCTTCCAAATTCCAAACCCCTTCTGGCAGAACTTCTTTCTTGATGCTTCCTGGGGCTCAGTCTCTGTAAAGTTTAAACTGCATCCTTTGCTCAACAACATCAGACAATAGAAGCAAGGAGTTAAGGGGCAGGTGCAAGAAACGAAATTTACATACATTCACTTTTCAATGGCTTTTCCCTACCAGTACAGTGGGTATTAATGAAAGACTATTGCTTATTGCAACAGTTCCTAGTCCAACCGTCTTCCAGGTCCTAGTCCAACAGTCTAACACTACACCACTCATTTTGACTTACATATTTTAGCAACAATGCCTCTTTCATTACGTGGCCATTAGAGGGTTTCTTCCTTCTAAAACTTGCACATGCCAGATGCAAGAAGCTCTACCCATTCTTTCGTGTTAATGTTTGTTGCTTTAATTTGTATCCTAGCTCCTATAAATGGAAGGAAAGAGAAAAATAGAGACATAAAATCTGCCTATGTGGTTTATCCACAGCCTTTCTTGATAAGAAAAACAAGTTGAACATTTCTCTATGACTCATCTAGGCTGGTAACCATTCTCACACTGCTTCTTTTAAGAAATAAAAACATGACCTGTGAGCTGTGACCCCATTTCTGCCACCCTTCAGACTCTTGGCTCTGCCCTACCCAATCTGAGAGAGAAACATAAAATCTCTCCATACTTATTCTTTTTCTGCATTAGAAGTATAGAATGATTTTGAGAATGAGAGCCTGAAGCTGAACATATGTTGCTGTCAAGAATGACATTTTCCCTTTTTCTTGCTCAGTAACTCAGTCATAATAGTATTAAGATAACACATGAAGGCATTCCTGGTCAGCCTGTGACCTTTGCCTGCCTTCCGTTTGGACTATGCTAGCATCTACAGTTATTATCTGCCAGACTTGTTATCCGTGAAATAATACAGCACAATTTTTTTTGTGAAGTAGCAGACAGTCTTTTAAAATATAAGGCTCAGTCCAGGCAAAGTTAAGTGCTTTGAGACCCATTTATTTCCATTCTATTCATCATAAGGACATGTTATGAGAATGAGCATCATTGGCCACTGTCTTGAATTAGGACTGCACTTTTATATGTGACTATTTCTGGATCAGGACCTAGGTTTATTATCACTAAATAAAATACACCCTGTAGACATCCCTCTGTGTTCATCTCTTTCCAATATGAATTCATTTAATTGTTCTCTTGAGTTCAGCTACAAGGTATATTAATAAGCATTTGTGTTCATCCAAAACTTACAGCTCAATTTGCTTATTGGATTTCATATCCTTACCCAGGGAACCAAAGCTTACCATATGTTTAATGAAGCATTCATTTCTTCCCTTCTAACAAACATATTAAACAGAATGTGGTGTTGAGTTTTGGCCTCCAGCGACACCTGACGGGAGTTTTTAAGGCACACTGTTTCCATGTATACAGGACATGAAGGAAATTACTCTTCCGTCTTATACCTACCCATCTATAGCTAAACTATAGTGTATGGGTGCTAGAATCCAGATTTTGATCTAGTGCACATAGCTGAGCTTTTAATTTCAGCAATGCAATTATTTTTATGCCACTATTTATATTTTTAGATTGTCTAAAATGATAAAAACCGGGTATGCAATACATAGTTTTATCATACAGATTGTTTAAATGATTGGGGCTCCCTTATAAATAAGTCCACAGAAGTTACTATCCTGCAACTTTTTTACTCGCCTGCTAAGAGGATAGTAGCCTGTGTTTCTATGCTGGACATGGAAGAGGGAAAGCCCCTGCTTGGTGGTCAACATGGAAATGGAGGCTACTCCAGGCTTATTATGGAGGAGCCATGAAGCAATCTACTCCTCCTTGGCCAACTTTCTCACTTGCCTGCCTTGTCACCTATGACAACCAGGCAACTTGCTAAATACAAGGCTGACTTAAGGTGTAACTTAGTGATGCAATATGTTCACGCAGCTAACACAAAGGTTGACAGCTCAGATGCAATTGAAAGTAGCAGGGGCAGTGCTAGTGCACGGAGATGGAACTACAGCATTGTTGTGGCAATGTGGATATTAATATCTTGTCCTAAAAGCTTTTCGGTCAGTGCAAATGGACATAGGATTGGTCTGTTAAGAGGATTTGTCCTTGTGCAGTGAGGGAGGGAGGAATATTTGAAGCAATTTGAAGCAATTCATTCATTTGAAGCAATTCATACAACCGTCTGAACCTCCCATGTCCCTTAAGCTTTGGGGTGCCCGGGGGAGCTATGACTGGCTGTGTGCTACATGCACCCACAAAGAGATTCATATCCAGCATCACAGCTGTTTCTACTATTCCTTTCACTCTCTGGAATTGATTTGTTTCTGGAAGGGAAGAACAAGGGTATTTCTGTGACTTCTCTTCTCTTGACTTCCTTCTACTGCCAGAGAAGGAGCTGAATGGGTTAAGTGTTGCTGGAAGTGAGAAGGCTGCAAGGGACTTCCAAAGCCAACTAGGAAAAGTATTTGTGGAATACTCATCTATCTTTTTTACTTGACAAGGATATTTGAATGTGGGAGGGAAATCTCATCTTCTTTCTGCACAGTTGGAATCAGTTGCTGATCGGCTGCTATCAACAAGGTGAAACAGCTGTCCATGGAGGCGCAGGTTAATTCTGTGTCCAGGGCGGCTGTCTACCAACTCCATCTGGTATGCAGGCTGAGACCCTACCTGCTCACAGACTGTCTCACCAGAGTGGTGCATGCTCTAGTTATCTCCCACTTGGACTACTCTGCAATGTGCTCTACATGGGGCTACCTTTGAAGGTGACCCGGAAACTGCAATTAATCCAGAATGCGGCAGCTAGACTGGTGACTGGGAGTGGCCACCGGGTCCATGTAACACCGGTCCTGAGAGAACTACATTGGTTCCCAGTACGTTTCCAAGCACAATTCAAAGTGTTGGTGCTGACCTTTAAAGCCCTAAACGGCCTCGGTCCTGTATACCTGAAGGAGCGTCTCCACCCCCATTGACAGCCCGGACACTGATATCCAGCGCCGAGGGCCTTCTGGTGGTTCCCTCACTGCGAGAAGCAAAGCTACAGGGAACCAGGCAGAGGGCCTTCTCGGTAGTGGCACCCGCCCTGTGGAACGCCCTTCCAGCAGAGGTCAAAGAGATAAACAACTATCTGACATTCAGAAAATACCTCAAGGCAGCCCTGTTTAGGGAAGTTTTTAACCTGTGATATTTTAATGTATTTTAATATCTGTTGGAGGCCGCCCAGAGTGGCTGGGGGGACCCAGCCAGATGGGCGGGGTACAAATAATAAATTATTATTATTATTATTATTATTATTATTATTATTATTATTATTATTATTATTAACTGGCAGAAACATAACTAATTCCAGTATGCTTGGGCTATGTGGGAGTTGTAGGGGGAGAAAGTGATTTTTATGCCTAAAAACTCACTTCCCTACTATTTCAGTGACACTGTTCGGAACATGCTTTTCTCAAGGGTGCTGAAAATACACTTCCTTAATGTTATATACAATCCCAGCATACCTTGCTCTTCTTAGGCTCAAACATTTGAGTGACGAATGTAAGTACACTAATCTCATATTAAGCAAGTAAGCATACATTTTAATCAAGTCTGCAATCAGTGCTGTATTGAATAAGCAAGCAAAATGACCGGCTTCTATGAAGCAATCTGGTGTGTGCCAACAGGTTATTAATTTCACTGGCTCCAAATTAGAAAGCAGCTTGCTGCATTTCAATGATGCTAAACATATATATTTCTTATCTGAATACATATGACAGAAAATGTAATGCTATAAAACTGTCCAGACCTGTCCATGGGGAGTCTGAGCAGAACTTTCTGAACATCCTATCAGAGAATAAGAGTACTCCACTTGAGAAACAGGGTGGTGGTAAAGGTAAAGGTAAAGGGACCCCTGACCATTAGGTCCAGTCGTGACCGACTCTGGGGTGGCGGCGCTCATCTCACTTTATTGGCCGAGGGAGCCGGCGTACAGCTTCCAGGTCATGTGGCCAGCATGACTAAGCCACTTCTGGCGAACCAGAGCAGCACATGGAAACACCGTTTACCTTCCCGCTGCAGCGGTACCTATTTATCTACTTGCACTTTGATGTGCTTTCGAACTGCTAGGTGGGCAGGAGCAGGGACCGAGCAACGGGAGCTCACCCCGTCGCGGGGATTCGAACCGCCAACCTTCTGATCGGCAAGCCCTAGGCTCTGTGGTTTAACCCACAGCGCCACCCACGTCCCTAGGGAGGTGGTATCCAACCCTAAACCAGAAACTGAAAAATTATCATAAAACAAGAAACAAAATCAAGGTCCAATATATACTCTGTAGTACCCAGGACAGCTCCCAAGCAGCAGACACCCTGCTTCAACAATTTCCAAAATCATCAAGAGCCCCTATATCCCCCATCATTCCGGCTCCAGGTTCTAGTCTTTATTTGAGGAGCAAAGATCCTTATATAAGCCCTATATGAAGGCATCCCAACACCATGTTGACTGAACAAGTGGGGAGGGGCAGAGGGATGACTACTCTAGTTCTGCTTTCCATGTCCTTGGAGTGTGACAATGCCTCTTGCTATCCTGGATGGAGGATGGAGAGATGTGGGTGTCTAGAAATGGCTAGCTTTTGCCTGACTGGAATGTACCCAACTGTACAAAGGTAAAAGGCATATCCATTGCTCTGCCCACTCTGACAATGCCCATCACTGGCATGTGGTCCCCAGAAAGTTCCTTGTGACTCTTAGTTTGAAAAAAGCTCCCCTATTCCTGCGTTAGATAAATGTGTGTAGATATGTATATCAATGATGGGTAGTTCTGACATGGTGATAAATACCAGGGCCACAGCTGGAGACATTGCCAGGTGGTTGGATCCAGCCTAGGCTATGCTTAGTTGTTAGATTCTAATTTAGATTAGAATGGAAATGTACATAATTTAAAAACTTTTCTGCTAACCTACTGCTATCAAAAGCTGTCGTTGAGAATGCTTTTGAACCCCCCCCCCATAAAACCCCTTCAAAGAGGCTTTAAAGCAAATTCTCAAAGCAACACATTTCTGTGTTCTAGAGACTCTTCTATTAAGGAGATAATTGGTTGGGGGTTAGAGAGAAGAAGAATGTCTTATTCCTGCGGGAGTCTGCTGGCAGGTTTCATCTTAAATAACAGTCAACAACAACAACAAGGCTTCATGTTTGCCAGCTGCCTTTTAGAAAGAAAAAGACCCATCAAGATTGGTTCTTCTCACAGGCAAAAACAATGTTCTTTTGTTTTATACCCTAAAGTTGAATCAGATTAAAAAGAAAAGAAAATGATTATGTTCCTGTCCTTGTTACCTGTCATAAGTTAGCAAAGAAAACAAAATTATGCTCATAGGTCAAAAAGGGAAGAGCATGGGCCAAGCATGAGGCAAAACTGGAAATGACTAAACTAAAGACTAAGATATGTGCTGTACATAATGCTGAAATATTTTCTCTCACACACAACCCTCTTTTGCCATGGCAGCTGCACTTTTTACTCAACTCCACAGATTTTTACTTATTGTGCCCCATGCTAAGCTGGCTCACTGCATGCGCCAGGAGTTGGCTCAGTTTTCTTAGCACACCATTGCAACAGGACAAAATGAGGAAGATGGGATTGTGTGCGAAAGATATCAGTCACACAGATCCACAGTGTTCAGATCATTAATATTCACACAACCTGCTCAATACATGGCACTGTGGCTAAAAGCTACCATGCTATGGGGTGGTGGTGTAGATAGTTGATGAATACCAAAAGGTTGGTGAGAACAGCAGGGTCTAATATTGAAAACTCCACAATGTATTCCACAGTATGCAACAATGATTTATGAAGAAAGATGCATGGCATGGTATGGTATGGTATGGTATGGTAGCTACAGTAGATTAGTTCTCATGTTATACTGGGAGGGTGATTTCCCCTTGACTCACTTCAGAACTAGGCTTGACACACTGAACCCCAAATCCAGAATTCAGCCTCTATCCTGAAACCATCAATATAATGAGATCCAATGCCTGGTGCCAAATTGTCCCTTGCAGACCCTCCAGCCAACTCCTGCCCAAACAGTTTCTTCCATTTCACCTACATAAACGTTTCACTAGAGGCTTGTCTACTCATCTCTCATTCCCAATCTGCCTATTTTGTAAGCTGCTTTGAGAACCCGATGGTCAAGAGGCAGGATATATAGCACAGGCAAACATTAAATTCAAGGTGAAGAAGAAATTTTAGAGGAAATCCATAATGCAGGCAAGCACTTCGGGGTGGTTAAGTTTATATTTTGACCAAAGCAAATATGTATTTTGGTGATGTCACTACTTGCGCAAGGATAAAATTGCCCATTGGTTTCATCACTATCCCATCAGAATCTTATGAACTCCTGACAATGGAACAACTCATGCAATAGAGTGTAACTCACTGATGACAGTAATATACTATAAATCTAACACAGGGAGAACCAAATACGAAGCCAGGAACAGCACTGAGCCTAAAATATGAAGTGAAAGATCACCTCTGCCCATATATGCCTACCCAAACCTTCAGATCCTCTTCAGAGGCCCTGTCCCAGGTATTCTGGCCAAGTGAATTTAGGTGAGTGGCTACCAAGGTGACCTGGAGCGCCTGACCTGGAGCCTTCTTAATTGTATTTTCAATGGCAGGTGAAGATCTTTATATTTACCCAGGCTTTTTAATTGTGCTTTAATAGGAGGCTATTTAAGGCGGTCTCTGTAGTAATGAAAATATTTTATTGCCTTTTATTTCACAGGTTGGTTTTAATCATGAGATACTGCATTTTAGCACTGTTTTGTTGGAAATGCTTATTGGTGTGAGACTATATAAAAGAAATGATTAATAATGGTGATGATGATGATGATGTGATGATGATGTAACTAAGATATTAAAATATTGTGTTGGATTCAGACTTAATCATGCTTAGAGTAATGCACTGACATCAATGGGAGTTAAAGTAGCCATGACATGAAATCTGATCTAACCCACTATTCTTTTGGAAGGTTTTGTGCATTTATCTCAGTCTGCCAGTCAGTGAAATAAGCTCTGCTGATGTTGCTGTATTTGCTCTAAGAATGTCATTGTCCTAAATGGAATATATGCATCAATATTCATGGCATAATTTGAATCCTGTATTAAGCAGAAATTCAGTACTCAATTACGCAGAATAAATAATACTACCATTTTGCATATATTGTTAGCATAGCTAATTTGTCTCCTTCCGAGAATTTGCAATAAGATTATTATCCAAGCCTTTAGCTTCATGTAATATTTATTTACCATTCCTTAGCCCAGGAACGGCAAACACATTTCAATACCAACATGACTTTATACAGTTGTCAGAGGGGGCACTAAAGAACAGTAAATCTAGCAGTCGCATACTATTTGTTCATGATTAATTCATATTTTTGTAATTCACAACATTCTTCTTAAAATTTCATGAGACTATAAGGCAAAGACAAATCATATAATATTGTAGTGTGACTGTAAGATTGTTTTAAATACATATGAAAGTGACATGTTTTTAGTCAGAGCAATCATTTTGAAAATCTGAGCCGTTGATTTAAATATTTTTATTTAATATTATATTTGCCTCTGAGAACTTTTCTATGACTTATAAAAGTTTAAAAGGTGCATATTTGAATGTTTTCAGGTTGTGTTGTGCTTTTTAAATAAGTGCAACTTGAAGCTTTGATATGGAAGAGCAAATCTTCAGTTTGGCACATCAAAAGAACAGCAATGAAAGATGAGAGGGATTTTTGGAGGCTTCCCTGGTTCGATAAAGTGAAAGCATTTAAATTGTGTACAATTTTTGCATTTTTATAAGTCATTGAAAAGTTTTCAAATCATGTGGTTTTTATTTTTCTCTTTGTTAACACCTCATGTTTCCAAAAAAATTCCTATGACGACATTGGCTAAAAACAAATATGTGTCACATATGTGTCACCGCCTTGCCGACGTGGGGATTCAGGGCACAGTCCGACAATGGCTGCGCTCCTTTATCTCAGGTCGGGGACAGAGAGTAGCGCTAGGGAATGAGATGTCCCCGCGGCACTCCTTGGTGTGTGGAGTGCCGCAAGGTGCAATTCTCTCCCCGATGCTTTTTAACATCTTTATGCGCCCTCTCGCCCAGATTGTCCGGAGCTTTGGGATGGGTTGTCATCAATATGCTGATGACACCCAGCTTTATCTGTTGATGGACGGCCGTCCCGACATAGTCCCAGACACACTGGCCAGGTGTTTGGAAGCTGTGGCTAGATGGATGCGTGGGAGCCGATTAAAGTTAAATCCTTCGAAGACAGAGGTCCTTTGGCTAGGTCGGGACGACATGGGGTCGGGGGGCCAACCCCCAACCCTTGCAGGCGTTCAATTAGTGCCAGCGCCTCTTGTCAAGAGTCTGGGGGTAACCTTTGACGCCTCCCTCTCCATGGAGGCGCAGGTTGCAGCCACAGCAAAGGTGGCATTTTTCCATCTCCGCCGTATTAGGCAGTTGGTCCCCTACCTCTCTCGCCCTGACCTGGCCACAGTGATCCATGCGACGGTCACCTCCAGACTAGATTATTGTAACTCGCTCTATGCAGGGCTGCCCTTGAGGCTGACCCAGAAACTCCAGCGGGTGCAGAATGCCGCGGCGAGGCTCCTTACGGGGGCCTTGCCGCGAGATCACATTCATCCAGTGCTTTATCAGCTGCACTGGCTCCCGGTGGAGTACAGGATCAGGTTTAAGGTGCTGGTTTTAACCTTTAAAGCCCTACGCGGCCTAGGACCCTCGTACTTAAGGGACCGCCTCTCCTGGTATGCCCCGGGTAGGACCTTGAGGTCATCAAATAATAACCTTCTGGAGATCCCAGGTTATAAGGAGGTCAGGTTGGCAGCCACCAGGGCCAGGGCTTTTTCGGTTCTGGCCCCGATATGGTGGAATGATCTGCCACAAGAAACGAGGGCCCTGCAAGAGTTAGCACCCTTTCGCAGGGCTTGTAAAACGGAGCTGTTCCGTTTGGCTTTTGGGGTAATTTGAGTGTAACTTTTAAAATTCAAAATTTTTAAGTTTTAAAGTGTATTTTATATCTGTATTTTTAATCTGTGTTTTTATATTTGTATTTGATTGTTAGCCGCCCTGAGCCCGGTTTTGGCGGGGAAGGGCGGGATATAAATAAAAGTTTATTATTATTATTATTATTATTATTATATGTCTTTCAAATTATCCAATGTATATTGGTAAAGATGTGCAAATTTGAGGACCAGAAGATGCTCAGATCTGACCACAAAACTGAATATGACCTAAGTTAGAATGTCTGCTGTACTCATGTACATTGTCCCCCATGGGATTCAGAACCTTGATTGTGCAGGCTTCTGGAGCAAACATCCCCACTTCTGATCTTCCTTCTCCATCATGTTGAAGATGGCAATACATCAGAGATGGTACAGCAAGGGAGCACTGTCATATTCCATGCCCCCCATGCATGAGGGGGAAGATGTGGATAAGGCAGGGGTGGACTTTGGTAATCTTCCATAATATGGTGCCCTGTGCAAGGCCAAAATTTACCATCCCAAAATAGGTAAAGGTAAAGTTACCCCTGACCGTAAGGTCCAGTCGCGGACGACTCTGGGGTTGCGGTGCTCATCTCGCTCCATAGGCCGAGGGAACCGGCGTTTGTCCACAGACAGTTTTTCTGGGTCATGTGGCCAGCATGACTAAGCCGCTTCTGGCGAAACCAGAGCAGCACACGGAAACGGCGTTTACCTTCTTGCAGGAGGGGTACCTATTTATCTACTTGCACTTTGACGTGCTTTCAAACTGCTAAGTGGGCAGGAGCTGGGACTGAACAATGGGAGCTCACCCCGTCGCGGGGATTCGAACCACCGACCTTCTGATTGGCAAACCCTAGGCTCAGTGGTTTAGACCACAGCGCCACCCACGTGGTCTAATTTACCATCCTGAAATAGATCTTCTCAGTTATGGATCTTCTCAATTTTGTGCCCCCTCAGCTCAACACCCTGTGTGAGGGTACTGCCCACACCATCCTAAATCTGGCACAGGATAAGGTTATAGTCACAGGATATAGTCAGGAATGCTTTGATGGTGTTTCCTGCTTGGCAGGGGGTTGGACTGGATGGCCCTTGTGGTCTCTTCCAACTCTATGATTCTATGATATCCAAGATGCAGTTATCAAGTACATACCAGTAACTTCACAATAAAGCTGACTGCTTTATAGGCTGCAACCCAATACACACTTATCTCAGAATAAACCCCATTCAAAACAATGGAACTCAGGCTGAAATCCAAAACCTGGCAGGTCAATGCCAGGGCTTCATGGATTAGTGGGGCTGCTGCCAAATCCTCAGCGCTGCCACTCACAGCGGCTTGGTTGGAAGGCAAAGGATCTGGAGATGGTGCAGCGAGGGGGTCTGAATCAGGGCTGATGCCATCACATGACAACAGTGGGGCTGAGGCTCCTTCCTGCCCCAACAGAGTTCTACCCACATGTGCAGCGGAATGAATGAGGATCTCTGTGCTAGGGAAGTGATGCTGGGGCCACTCTATGGGCAGATGACTACAACTATCAGCTGGGCTGGACAGAGGGACATCTTTGCCCAAACTAACCCACCAGCCTGGTGCAATGAGGGTTTTAATGCAGCCCTATTTCTGAGTAAAGGATTGCACTGAAGATAGTTAGTTAGTTAGTTAGTTAGTTAGTTAGTTAGTTAGTTATTGATTGCCTTAATTATCCTTTCACTGAATGCCCAGGAACAACATTAAAAAAGTAGAACGCGTCAAATAGAAGAATTAAGGATCAATTAATCTAAAAGTCCCAAAACCCATAGCCTATCTACGGCCAAAATACAATAGGATGCAGACATGTCATTGACTGTAAACTAGCCTTTCACAAAACTGTCTAATTTATAGAACACAGTGTGTCAGCAGCAATATTATATTTTGGCTGTGAAAGAGCTAATGGTGTTGAGGCTCTCCATTTAATCCATCCCTAACCCAGTTCATTAAAAGAACAGGTGCACATTTTAACAATTAGAATTGGACTAAGGTCAGTGATGAATGGAGTGCTGCAATGAAGTCTCTTTGGCTAAGCTAACGGATGCACACAGCCTTTGCTGTTAGTTATGCAGATTTCCAGAATTTAAAACTGTATTCTGGAAAGCTGCATTTCATCTGAATGGTTTCCTGGCCTGTGAGAAGCATTGCAGCACTAACTTAAGAGGGGAGGGAATCCCCACACATCAATAAGCAATATTGGTAGTCATAAACTTCAGAGCAGAGTTAATAAAAAGCCCTTTGTCCTCTCCAGTGGTTTTATTGTACAGCAAATGAGCATACTCTTTTCTTGCTCACAAAACAGACCATCTACATAAGTGTTCTATTTGAAATTCATGCACTTGGAACAGCTGGAGTTGTGTGTGTGTATGCCCAGTTAGATACTCTATCACAAATCAGCTGCTCATTGAGAAGTTGAGGGGCACTGCCCCTTGTTATTAAATTACACAACCTCACACTTATCTCATTTTCTCACTAGATAGTTTTAGATAATCAATCCTATAACTCTTCAGGCAATCCTATCATCTTCCTAATATTCAAACGTATTTAAATATAATTATTTAACTGATTGATTGATTAGTTAAAAGGCATATGATTAAGTATCTAGGCATTCTTAATCAGTTGACATGCGAGAATTATTACCCATCTTGATGATGTACTATAAAATATGTCAAATAATTTTTCAAAGTAAAGCTGACTTTATATTTTATGTCAGGGTTTCACCAGATGAGCAGGAGTGGTGGCAAGCCCCCCTAGGCGAAGCGGCAACCACGGAAGAGTCCAGAGAAATGGAGGGATTCTTACCTGAAGAAGACTGGTGGCAGCACTCCTCAGAAGAGGAAGAATCAGAGAGGTGGAAACACTTGGACAGGAGGAGGAAGTCGAGCCAGAATCAGGCCCTTGTGAGGAGAGGAGCCGGCTGACCCCCTCCCCTCCTCCCTTCTCAGCTGTAGAACGTAGAGCTGAGAGACGTAGGGAACAATTAGAGGCAGCTGCAGCTCATAAGAGGTGTGGTCATGAGCCGGCTACTTAAGGAAGGCCAGCTGCTTCCCTCACCAGCACCTGCAACTGCTGTGCTGGAGCATGTGGTTGTTCTTGCTCATCCTGTTCCTGGTTCCTGTGTTCGTGTCTTTGGCTTCCTGACTCCTGGCTTCCTCCTGACCTTGGCTTTGTGACTTTGGCTTCCTGACTCCTGGCTTCCTCCTGACCTCGGCTTTGTGACTTCGGCTTTCTGACTCCTGGCTTAATCCTGACCTCGGCATCCTGACTTCTGGCTTGAACTGACTTCAGCTACTCCTGACCCCTGTGTGACTGCCTGACTTCGACTGGCTTCTGACCCGGACTGTTTGACCTCAGCTTTATCGGACTCTGACTGCTGCTCTTCAGCGCACCAATTTGTTGGTGTCCTAACATTTTACTTATTCGGGGATATAGCCATTTGTTTTTAAGCATTTAATTATCTTCTCATTGAAAGCTCAGTATTTGTAACAACATTTTAATGTACGTATTTGTAACACGTTTCAGTGTTGAATCATGCATGAACGGGGGTTTCCTTTATCAGCTCAGGGATCATCTCCTGTGGCTGTTAAGTACTGTACTTCCAAGTATGACTTTTCTACACCATTTCTTATTATCAGTGATGCAGTGGGAGGGGGGCACAGCTGCAGGATGCTTTTTCAGAACAGGAGGAATGACATTATCTGCCAGAGAAGCCCACTACAATTGCTGACTGCTCTTCAGCTTTTGATAGCTTTTAGGCAATATCACGATGAACTCCTGCACTTCAAAATTTGCCACTACACCACTGATCATTATTGTACATTTAAACATCACCTCCCCTCTTCCATCCCCCAAAGTATTCTTTGCAGAATAGACAGAACAGAAGGAAAGGTTTGGATTCATTTGCTGTGTCTTCTTTCAAACTATATTAAGAATTGGTGGATCAAATGTCGCATTTATCATGGATGTCATCGCAGGGCTGAATTGCAAAAGGCTCTTAAGCCACGTGCTTTATTGCTGATGATGACTATGGGATTTGGCAACAATCATTCCATAAAAATTAAAATAAATGTAATTTTGTAAGCTGATCAGAAAAAGGTCACATATTTCAAGTAGCTAATTAGCATTCCATCTTATTTTATTTATTTATTAAATTTATATCCCACGCTTCCTCCCAAAGGAGGGCCCTGGGCTGCATTTAGCATGATCGACAAATCTCTGGTGATGACTCCTTTATTAAAATTGGCAGTAATAAAAAAGACAAGCATTGAAGGATATCCATTAGAATCATTTTGAGAGAAAGGAAAGGCCATTTCATCTTCATATCCTTAGGAATTAAAAGGCAAATCCATGTTATGTCTGGCAGAGCTGACTGAGTTGGACAAGCAGTAAATCTGGCTGAGACTCAGGCTGGCAGACTTGAAGCAGCCAGATGAGAAAACAGGTCCAGGACTTGGTCTTCCCTCTTACAATAAGTTGTTCAAACAGATACTCTATTTTAAAGTCTGAAGCTGTCAAGATCCAAGTGAAGCCTCTAATGCTCCCTCCTGTCACCTGGCAAGCGCTGAGCCAGCCAATGGCAGAAAGGGTGGAGGAAGGGGGTGCGGTGCGCCCCGGGTGTCATCACTGAGGGGGGTGACAAAATGCCAGGCGGCACTCACCCCACAGTGAACCTGCAGCACCAGGGGTGTAGCAAGGGGGGACGATGGGGGGGTCCGCCCGGGTTCCACCCCGGTTCCACCCCAGAGGGGGGTGACACTTTTAAAAAATAAAAATAAAAAAAATTGTTTTTAAATTTTTTTAACTTTATTGGAAAAAAGAGATAATAGACACACACACACAACCCCCCACACCTCACAAAGTGGCACCATCAGAGGGGGGTGACACTTTTTTTTAAAAAAAAAAAAAAATTTAACTTTATTGGGAAAAAAGAGATAACAGACACACACACACAAAAACCCCACACCTCGCAAAGTGGCACCATCATTTTTGGGGGGTGGGAGTGACTTGCTATGCCACTGGGTGCAGCTCTACCAGTGCCCTGGCAAAGGTGGGGGGGTGACAAAAAAAAATCCACCCCGGGTACCACCTGGGCTGGCTACGCCTCTGTGCAGCACACCCGAGCCATGCGTCTCTCCTGGGAGAGGCATGGTGGCTTGGGCGCACACAGCCTCTGCGCTGCCCAAACAGTCCGCCTGCTGCTTCCCCCCCCCAGCTGTAGGGCAGCTGAGTGGGAGGAGGCAGGCAGACTCCAGAGGCCCCACGGTGCACCCCTTTCCCTATGGGCGTCTCACCCCAGTCGCCCGAGCGGCTTCTTCCACCGCTGAATGGCAGCACTCGATTCTGGCCAGGTTTGTGGATGATGATCAAGTAGAGAAAATAAGATCCTAGTGGCTCCATCTTCTGGAGATCTGCTATTGTAGAGCAGTGAATAAAGTGCTTAGATCTGCCTGCCACTAAATTATACGTACAGCGGAACTTTGGTTGTCGAACGTTTTGCCTTTCGAACGCCGACAACCAAGAAGTAAATGCTTCCATTTCCGAACGCACCTCGGAAGTCGAACAGCTTCCGAGGCACATTTCTGCATTTTTAAAGAGATACAGATCAAGACTGGGGAACCTCAGCCCCAAGAAAGTTGCCCGTGAGGGCATGTGACCATTGAAAAAGGTTCCCCGGTCCCTCTGCAGAGGGAGGCAGGACCAGTTGTCAAGAATTTAGCCTGGGATCAGAGTAGGAGGGAACAGAAACTCAAGCATTGGCACCAGTTTTTAAAAGTGTTTATTCATTTTTATCTATTCTAGAGCTATCAGTCAAACAGCACGTTCACACATGCCCTGCAGCAATATAGTAACCAAAGGTAGTCGCTCTGACTAATGAGTGGCCAGCCTAGTAGTACATAGAGACGGTGCAGCAGGACGGTGTTCAAGCTTTCCACTGCCCCTTTGGGTGCTGCAGAGATCTTCACCCAAAGGTTGCTCTGCCTTCAAAGTTCTTGCACTCTCAGCTCAGTCATGTCGCAGTCATGGAAATTTGAGTAAATTCCTTTTAAAGCCATCCCAAATTGGTTGCCATCACCGCATCTTGTGAGAGCCGAGCCCACATGTTCACTTCTTTTTATCTATCCTGTATTTGAGACTTTAGGTTAAGCTGGTTTCCCATTGCTCCACTTGACTTTCCTCTGTCGCATATGGCTTGGCTTACTTGCTTTGTCTTTGAGAGCCATTTGTTTCATAAGCACCTTCTGTGGAGAACCTGCTCCCTCTTGTGGTATAGTGTACGATGGCTTTGGGTTGTGTACATTCATTGGCTCGTGGATGTCAGAGAAGACTTTGTCTTTGGTGCAAAAGGGA